>CM038144.1:141627612-141794448 GCA_021437245.1 Aegilops speltoides
ATTCTTCCTCTAACTTTCTCTTCTCTCCTTTCCTTTCTTCCAGTTCTCTGTTAATGAAAAGAGAAGTGGTGGATTAGTGAGAAGAGAAGGAAGAAGCCTTGCAGCCAGCCCACCAGTCGGCCCAAGCCGGCCAGCCTATCAGCCCAGCAGGCCCACCTAAACCATTCCTAACCCTAGCTCGATGCCTTCAGCCGATCTCCTCCTCTCCCTCTCGTCCTGCCACACCGCCGCCACTCACAAGCGCAGCCCTCGATCCCCCTCGCTCCCTCGCCAAGTCCCTCCAGCGCCATCGTCACCCCGCCTCCGTTCGGCTCCACGCCGAAGTCCACCGCCGCGTGCCCATGTCTCCCTCCTCGTCGTCGTCCATGGCCACGTCGCCTCTGCACCGCGCCGCCCCGCGCCTCTCCACCTCCTCGCACCGGCTACCTTGGAGTCGCGCCGCTCCTCCCGTCCCGAGCACCTTCCCCACCTTGCTCCGTCGCCCTGCGTCACCCCTGCCCCGCGCTGCACCTCCTCCTCTGCGCCGCAGCCTCATCTGCGCCGGATCCGTCTCCCACGACCGCGTCGCCGCCCTGCCCGTCCTCGCATCTCCGGCCTCGTCCCCGCCGCCGGCAAGCAGCAGCAGCAACCAGGCCGGAGCCCCGTCGCGCCCCTTCCATCAGCAGCCAGGCCCCGCCACCATCCTGCCCCGTCGCCCCTCCGGTCGCTGCGACCAGGAGCGCCGCACTCGACCTCCTCCTCGCCACCCCTGGAACCGCACCGCTTCGGCCTCGCCGCCGGCAGCAGCAGAAGATGCTGCATCCTCTCACCGACGCCGCTCCGGCGCCTCCCATCGCGCCCGCCATGGCCTGCGAGGCCATCAGCATCCCCGCGTCCCCGCCGTGCTCTGCCACACCTCAGCTCCTACTTCCCCTTCGTGCACCTGCCAACCACCACCGCAGTACTGCCCCGACCTCCGCGACCAGCTCCTCCACTACCTCCCCGTCGCTGCGCCAGCCTCCTGCATCGTGCCAAGCCCCGGCATCGCGCCCCTGTTTGCTGTTGACGCCAAGCCCAACGGTCACCGGGCGTGAAATTTGCCTAGTACCGCCAAGTTCATGATGGGTGCGCCAAGTCCCCAGCGGGACCTGTTTTCGTCAAGTTCGACTACACGGCTATGACCTCGGAGTTGGACCGCAAGCGCCAAGTACCCCACCGGCAAGACCACACGAACGCTCGAACGACTACAGACCAAAAATGTCAAGTACCTCGTCGATACGTGTACGACTACACAACGAACCGTGAAGTTCCACAAGATAACGTGTACCACTACCGTCGCCCCGAAGACGTTGGATTCGTCAAGTACCTCTCCAAAACAAACATGTACAACTACTTCCACTACGGCCGCGAGAACGACTACTTCCACTACTACCATCACGGAACAACTACTTCCTCTACACCGTACCGAACTCGTTCTGCCCGAGAACGCACGCTTCGAAGGTATCACCCGAGACGACCGCGATGAGATGCCCTTGCATGTATGAGATGCACTGTTTTCACCGTGTCCGATTTGTCACTCGTTTCCATGCCCCTAACCTGTGGGACACCCGATAGCCGGGATCACCCCACCATCTTGCATGACCCGCTCACGCTCACTTACTTTGCACCGGTATCTCCGTGAGTTACCGGAACCGATATGTTGCCGTGGCACCATTTTTGTTTCACCGCCGTGGCACCCTTTTCCTTCCGTCATGGCGACAAATGCTTCATAACACGCTTATGTCAACATTTTCATAAAATTGCATAATACTTGCATATGTCATCCGCATCATGATAATAACAACTAAAATGTTTAAACTTGTTGTTGCATTAAATTGCTAAATGCATATGGGGATTTACCGGAGTTGTTGTTTTTATATCCGGCCCCATTTAAATTGTTTAGATGGTGTAGTTTAATTATGATTCACCCTTTGCCATGTTTAACAACATTTAATATTGATTAGTAGCATAACCGAGAGAGAACTAAATAATTGATGTGGGGTTTCGTCAACATGCACCTTCGTTGCATATTGAGCTCCACTTAACTTGTAGTATTGTTTGTTGCACTTTGCCATGCCATGCCTCATTAAACTGTACATGCATCATACTTGATTGTGCATCATGCCATGTTTATGCTTGTGTGTTTACCATGTTGTTTGTTTCTTTCCGGGTTTGCTTCTCTCGTTAGCTTCGGTTTCGTTCCGGAGTTGTGAGGATTCGTTCGACTACGTTCGTTTGTCTTCTTCATGGAGTCGTTCTGCTTCCTTGCGGGATCTCATGCAAGATGATCATACCCTCGAAATCACTACTATCTTTGCTATGCTAGTTTGCTCGCTCTTTTGCTATGCCAATGCTACGATGCCTACCATTTGCTTGTCAGCCTCCCAAATTGCCATGTCAAACCTCTAACCTTTGACACCATTCCTAGCAAACCGTTGTTTGGCTATGTTACCGCTTTGCTCAGCCCCTCTTATAGCGTTGTTAGTTGCAAGTGAAGATGAAGTTTGTTCCTTGTTGGAACATGGAGATGTTGTTCCTTGTTGGAACATGTTTACTTGTTGGGATATCACAATATCTCTTATATTATTAATGCATCTATATACTTGGTAAAGGGTGGAAGGCTCGGCCTTATGCATGGTGTTCTGTTCCACTCTTGCCGCCCTAGTTTCCGTCATACCGGTGTTATGTTCCCGGATTTTGCGTTCCTAACGCGGTCGGGTGATTTATGGGACCCCCTGACAGTTCGCTTTGAATAAAACTTGTCCAGTAAGGCCCAACCTTGGTTTTACCATTTTTCCCTTGGGTTTCCGGAGCCCGAGGGTCATCTTTATTTTACCCCCCCGGGCCAGTGCTCCTCTGAGTGTTGGTCCAAACTAGAGCACCGTGCGGGACCATTCCTTGGCAACTTGGATTCGTCGGTACCTGTACGCTTCGCTTATCCGGTGTGCCCTGAGAACGAGATATGTGCAGCTCCTATCGGGATTTGTCGGCGCATCGGGCGGCTTTGCTGGTCTGGTTTTACCATTGTCGAAAATGTCTTGTAAACCGGGATTCTGAGACTGATCGGGTCTTCCTAAGAGAAGGTCTATTCCTTCGTTGATCGCGAGAGCTTGTCATGGGTTAAGTTAGGACACCCCTGCAGGGTATAAACTTTCGAGAGCCGTGCCCGCGGTTATGTGGCAGATGGGAATTTGTTAATGTCCGGTTGTAGAAAACCTGAAGTTGACCTTAATTAAAATACATCAACCGCGTGTGTAACCGTGATGGTCTCTTCTCGGCGGAGTCCGGGAAGTGAACACGGTGTTGGATTTATGCTTGACGTAGGTTGCTATAGGATCACTTCTTGATCATACTTTTGTCGACCGTGCTTTGACTTCTCTTCTCGCTCTCATTTGCGTATGTTAGCCACCATATATGCTAGTCGCTTGCTGCAGATCCACCTCATGCCTTTACCTTACCCATGAGCTTAAATAGTCTTGATCTCGCGGGTGCGAGATTGCTGAGTCCCCGCGGCTCACAGGTACTTCCAAAACCAGTTTGAAGGTGCCTATGTTACCAAGCAGGTGACGCAACCAAGCTCAAGGAGGAGCTCGATGAAGATCTTGCCCTTTGTGTTGTTTTGTTCTAGTTGATCAGTAGTGGAGCCCAGTTGGGGTCGATCGGGGACCTTTGTCGCATTTGGGGTTCTTCTTTTATTTTGGTTCCGTAGTCGGACCTTGATTGTATCTAGATGATGTAATGCTTTATTCATGTAATTGTGTGAAGTGGCGATTGTAAGCCAACTATGTATCTCTTTCCCTTATGTATTACATGGGTTGTGTGAAGATTACCTCACTTGCGACGTTGCTTTCAATGCGGTTATGCCTCTAAGTCGTGCTTCGACACGTGGGAGATATAGCCGCATCGAGGGCGTTTCACCTTGCCTTGATCTCTCCACCTCCTCGCGAGCCTGCCTGATGAGGCTGCTCCTGAGAAAGCTCCCTGTCGTCCGCCCCGCGAGGCTTGGCCCCTCGCGAGGGTCTTGAGCTTGAGCTGATGAAGCTGGGCTGCACTGGGCCCCCACTTGAGCCACGCCACAGGCTGTAGGCAGGCAAGTCTGGGCACCCCCGTTCCCAGTACACCAACAGGAGGGATGGCCTGGCCAACGGTGGAGTAGCGCTTTATAGCGAAGCGTGCTAGGAAGAGCTGCTAGCAGCAGGAGACGGGAGGTGGTCCCGGCGGCGCTGGAGGAAGAAGATGAGAGATTGAAGATGGATGCCGGTCGTTGGATGTAAATCCAACGGCTAACATGTTAGAATCATTTGTTGACTAAATTGACAACGACTTGCGTTGGCTTCGACCTATTGTCCCACATTTCAGCCTCCAAAAATGTGGCACGTATTCAACCCATTTTGCGCGGTAGAATTTACAGTCAATTTGATCTTTTTTTTGAATTACAACCATTAGCTGGGCTGTGTGAACAAATAATGTAGCGTCCATGCGGCCCATTTATTTTATTTCTTAAAAAATTACAGGCCATTTGCACTTTCTCGAAATACACGATTTTGCTGGGCTGATTCTAATTATAATGTTGGGTTGGGCCAGCAATGTTATCAAAAAATAAAAAGGGGATGAGCATTTTGTTATTAATATATTTAAATAATAAGTGATATTATTACATTCGTCCTTAAATCTTATGAAGCTTTTGTACACAATCACTAGGATTTTCGTGCCAAAACAATCCAGGATTTTATTTGTTAAGAAATTATTTCTATAAGTTAATAAGATGTGGGATATTGTTTTCTTTCATATGTAAGTATCTGTTAAATATATGATGGCAATAAAAATAATATATAATAACATATAAAATAACTTAAATATATATAATATAGTTAGAAGGGAAACATAAGTTGGACCTTGCGTTCCTATTCTTATATAGAAAAATAGAACAGACCTCTTTGTTTTCTTCAAAAAAATACATAAATTGGGCTGCCAAAAATAAAACCTCGGATGGGAGGTCCATAGGCCGGTCGATACATGAGGGCCCTTAGAAAATACAAACAGGCCTATGGACCTCCCATCCGAGGCCGTGGGTTGCGCATGTTAAAAATGAAAGCCTAGACGGGGAAGCCCAAAACCACGTCCAACACTTGCCAAAACTTCGTCCCTCGTTTTCTGTGTGTTTCGCACACTCGACATTGTGTGGGCATTTTGACTGTGCATCATATGAAGATGTGCTATGCATGAATATTGATCAGCATGATGATAACTAGCTGGTAGTTCCATTTTCGACCATGAATAAAACTTCAAACATAATGTTATCCCTGTTTGAAAAGGCCGTGTTAATATAAATGATGTGCCTCTGAAAGTTGCAGTTTCATATCTGAAACTGAACTTGCAGTTTCTTATCGAAAACTGAAACTTGCAGTTTCTTCTCTGAGAATCACATTGTCTGCACTTTTATACTCCTATGAAACTACATTTTTTTATGTGCTAAAAATGGATCTCTAGAATTCATAAAATACTTCATATGCTCAATACTGCAAATCTGAAATTCAAAAGACATTCATATATGGAAGTACACTCAAAATACACAACAAAAAACACAATTTACAACCTGCAAATACTGACAACCCTAAGCTCCTCCTGACAATTCACAACCTGCCCGACTATTGGGCTGGGGGGCAGCCCCCTCCTATTCCTCGTCGGCAGATAGCCGTCTTGTGAGACGATGTGAACGGCGAGGGAGACGATGGCGGGGAAGCGTCGTCGGGCCAACTGCTGTTCTCCTCTTGCAGTTGGGTTCGGTAGACGAAGACTGCACCGGCTCGCTTTGGCAGGACACCCTCATAAACGACACCCTGTAGATGCTCGATCCTTCAATCTCTGGTGGATGCTCAATCTGGGATCGATACTCCCACCACCGCTCCCTCATGTCCGGATTCGGTGAATCTGTTTGCTCCATGGCCCAGAGGAGCAGCTCTATGTACTCCGGCGCGACTCCCTCCGGGAGTATCACCGCATTTTTGCTCTGTTACAGATATTTGGCCATGGATGTCGCCGTCGCCACTAGTTGGTCCTTGTTGTGAAACCAAGACTGTATCTCCAACATCCTAGCTAGCTTCATAGGGTCGCCATCTGCGATCCTCACATATCGGTTGTACTCCTCCATCGATCTACTTGTCCACAGCACCTTCACTCGCCGGCGGTGGTTTTTGAATGGAAGAGGAGAGGAACAACGCTGGTTTTGGATTAGAACGGGAGAGGAGCGACAGTGGTTTTGGACTGGAACAGGAGAGGAGGGGCGGTGGTTTTGAAATGGAAGAGGAGAGGAGCGGCGCTGGATTTAGATTGGGACAGGAGAGGAGCGGCACTGGTTTATGAGGAGAAGAGCAGAAGAGCGGCGCTGGTCTTGGAAGTATTTTGGGTCAAAGTTTGACCATGTACTGTATTTGACAAGCAAAATGTGACTGCATGCCACCAAAAGTTGTATCGTTTGGTTCGTATCTGAATGTACTTTCAAATTATATTAATTTTGCAACGTATAACATATATTTTATGTGCGAAAATCATGGTGAACTATGACCCAGAATAAAAGGGAGACTAGTTAATGTGGGGTCGCTTTCTTAATTGAAGGGTAAATTGATTTTGATTTTGATCTAGTCACAGCGCGCCGGCCCTCTCGTCCAATCCTAAATTGCTGTCCCATGCTCCTCTCCCTCTTCTCCATTGCAAAACCACCTCCTCTCCTCTCCCTCTTCTCCATTGCAAAACCACCTCCTCTCCTCTCCATCAGCTCCATTCCAAAACCACCGTCCCGCCTCTCCCTATTTTGATCTTCTTCATTGCAAAACTACCTCCTCTCCTCTCCATCATCTCCATTCCAAAACCACCGTCTCGCCTCTCCCTCTTCTCTATTGCAAGACCAACATCTCTCCTCCCATCTTCCAAAGCTAGCACCAGACCACTCAGAAGGACATCTATGGAGAGGATGCAACAGTGAATCAGGCAGATCGCCGGCGGCGACCATGCAAAGTTAGCCAGGTTGAACGAGATCCTTAGTTGGTTTGACAATGAGTGGGAGATTTTGAGGACGGTGCGGGCCATGTGGCAATGTATGCGAAAGAGAGAGACGGCGGCGATGAGGGCGGCGATGTACATGTACTCCTCGGCGGCAGTCACGCTGCAGTCCTCCGAGTTCGTCAAGTATCTCCTATGGGCGATGGAGCAGACAGATTCGCCCGAGGCGACAGTCAGGCAGAGGTGGTGGGCGTACAGGACGAAGGTGGAGCACCCAGAGGATAACGAATCGATCGAGTATGGTGTGCCGTTCGTGAGGGTGCAGAGCCAGCTGAAGCCACAGGAGTATTCGTTCTCCCACCGCAAGAGGAGGCCGGATGGCGCGATGTTACTTCCCCGCCGTTCTCCACGGTTCCCTCGACGCTCGCCTTGTTTGAACGGCGGCGGTAGGGTTTAAGGTAAGCTTCACACTAACCTAATCTTCCACCTGATCATGCTTACAATCAGTGTGATAGCTAATGAAAATCATGCTTACAATCAGTCTCCGAATACTATGCCAATCACTCCTAAAATAGCTCTGGACCTTTGGGTCAAAGTTGTGGCACGGTGTACAAATAAAGAAAAATAGATTGGTGCTTCTTCAGAAAAGAGTACTCCCTAGAAAACTGCCAATATAAGCTACTAGTATTTGGTTAGAGGATTTGCTGCCGAGAAAGATCCTTCCACATAGAGCGCCACACATCCCACTAGTGGTGGTGGATGTCAATGCGTGCATGCAGCATGCTTGGTGTTGGTAATTTTTACTTGGCACACCTCACACTCTGCATATATGCCGGTTCCATACGTACATTTGTGCAGTTCCACCAAAATGCACAAAATAAATAGAAGAAAATATTGCGATAGTATCATAGTATGCCATGTTGCAAGGGCGAGATGGGCCCTGCGATGCCTCATACGGTACGCCACATACTGGACATCGTCCCAAGTCTCCCAGATACACCTTCTGCCAGTGATGAACATCCGTGTACAATGGTAGTACAAGGAGGCGCCTTGAGACATTCAAATCTCTATTTGTGTACATATCAACTAAAATTAAGCACCCCAGTTTGTAGGAACGCTTAAACATTAACATTGGTACTAGTTGATGAAACATATATTAACAAAGAGAAGCACTTTCTTTATCTACATTGGAAATAAAATGATAGAGATGACACTCGCTCTATTTTAACTGTATTATTACTTCATTTTATCAGTGACACTAGGGTCGAGCACGTGGCAAACGAGGTGTACCGTGCGTCGCATGGATGGAGGCCGGGGGTGCTTAGACTGGGATGCTGAAGCTGGCTCTTTCAGTCACCAACATGGATGATTCAATTCATGGGACCTTCTGGTGCAGTTCACCTAAAATGAAGCAATGTCCCGTGAGCTAGCAGCTTCTTCTTCAAAAAAAATTAAAGAAAAGGGCTCCAGCCCTGGTTCCATTTCCATTAGAAAACGAAACCCACAGAGCTTATTCTTCATTAGTTGCAATAAAATTGAGCAACATAAAGGTTGGTTGTGAAGCTCCTGGAATGCTCAACTATAATTTGGATATCATTTGTGCAGTTCAACTAAGATCGAGCGTGAAATGTATATCTCTGTTTGCACAAAAAAGGTGGAAAGGAGGGTGACTAACAAGTGATGAAACATGCATCAAATGAAAAGAAGCATGTTCCTTATCTGAATGGCAATCCTACAAGGACAGTAGCAATTTCTAAAGCATTGGCATTGCTAGATATTAGTGTGGGCATTAGGAATAACTATGACAACCGTTAAATACGACATTACTTTGGGCACGGGAGAATAGGCGGACCATGACAGTTGCATTTCTAACAAAAAGAACCAACTTATCTTAATGGGAAATTTTAGCAGGACATGTAAAGAAGTGCCATTGATTCATATTACTGGAGGCATTACATTGAGAACAATATTGGTTTAACGTGTCCTTACTTTTAACAGTGCGACTGTTACATTTTTGTTCGGTATAGCCACCTTATACTGTGTGAGGCTAGCAAATCTAGTGATGGACTTACTCTGTTGACTTGTCCCCTAGTCACCACTTTCTTTCCTTTTTCAACCAATAGATCGGGTTTATATTGAGTTTGTACTGAGTTTCCCTTTATTTCCCTATTAGACCTAGAGACCAGCTGGATAGCCAGTCTCTGCTACTTTTTACCCCCATTATTTCCTCTTTCGACCAAGTCCTAGATTCAGGTAACAAATCCTCCCCAACCCCCCACCCCCTTTCTTCCTTGTTTGAACCAAGTAGTACTAGATTCGAGTGCATGAACTAGTTTTACCTCTTAAACATAAAAAATTAGGTGGTTTTGAACAGCCGATCGATCCTATCTACGAGGGGGCCGGAGAAATAGTAAAAGATACAAATGCAGTGACGTCAGGAGCTCGGGAAGTAGAGCAAGGTCGGTTTCGAAGGAGGTTATACCTGATGGTCGCCGGGATGTCGCTAGGTGGGCGGCGGGAGGCCGGATCTGCCCACACTACGGCAGCGAGGAAGAAGGGGTCGGAGGTCCTCCCTCGCCAGTGGTGCTTGGGAGAGAACAGCAAGGCAGGCTGATCGGGACGCGCCCAACAGTGGGTAAGAGCCGTCGCCGAGGACGACCGCGTGAATGTGGCACCTTCTCACCTTCCTCGGCAGAGAGGATCGAGCTGGATCTGTGACCAGCGGAGCAGAAAGAGAGAGAGTGTGTGGCCACAGCTGTCGTGTTTAGATCTAGAGAGGCCGAGACAGTGTGAAGAGAGCAACACTAGCAAGCAAGCGCAGAGTCTCCTGTCTATATAGTGGAGTAGTACTAGTTTTCTTTTGTCTACTGGAGCCAGCTTGACCTCGTCAATGACTGTCGAGAAGTCTTCCTGCACGTGGCCCGGAGGTGCAGTTGTCGTCATTTTGATCTGAAGCGCCGGATATAACATATAACACGAAAAAATGCCACATGACAAGAAATCATAACCTCACTGCCCGAAGGAGACAACATGAATCCCGACGGACAAACTAGAGGAGGAACAAAGCTCAAATTAAAGATAAACTCGTAGAAAAGGGGTCCGTCGATAGATGTCCTAATTAACATAGACGGCTTGACCTAGATGGCAGCCGAGTAATCACTGTTCGTGCATGTGCCCCCAATGACCAGCCCAACTCAGTTGTCGCGTTTAACCCTCGTAGTGATCCCAAGCACATGACACATAATTTTGCGAGATGAGAAGAAACCTTTTTTTTAGATTTCTCACCACAACTACAGCCATGTACAACACAGCCTTCACGATATGTAGACGATAGCCAATCCAGGCGTGTCTGCTGGAGTTTGGTCACATGCATGGACGAACTGATCTTCCGTGTCTTGCAGGGATCGTCCATGCACCAACGTAGTACAACACTTCTCTAGTACTATCGCTCGTCTCCTTCTTCTATTAACTCACCCGACTTGCGCGGCCGGGGAGTGTTCCTATGGTCGATTCTCAATTGCCGTCCCACATGTGTGTGCGAATGCAATATGACGCGCGTTCCATTCGGAGAGCAGCGTGCAAGACCGACCGACCGTCTGGGGTGCGACACGAACGCGACGGGCGTGCTGTATACTCCGTACATGTGTACCGCCGTTTTCTAGACGCTTTGCTCCATGGTGCAGGCGCAATCTATGGATACAAAATTAGTATAGTATATACTATTTAAAAGTTGAGGGCGGGGCTTTTCCTGCGCGGTAGGCGGCGGGGCAGTTCCGCCTAGTCGGTTCGACATAGACGCGAGAAGACGAGGGAGTAGGCTGCTGCAAACGTAGGGCTACGTGATTTGACAGTGAGTTACTACTGGACAGGTGGGGCCCCGTGATTTGACTTGCCATTATCATTTTAACTGCGGCACTACGACCGGCGTGAGTCTACCGATTCCTGGCCACCTCCATACAGGTGCCTCTCCCAATGCTCCACCATGTAGTAGAGGTTGGCTCTTGCATGAGAGCCCACTTCTCCACTTTTTCCTTGCCTCTCTTTCCTCCACATATGCAAAAATGCCATGTAAAGCGCACTATTGTACTTACTTGCTCCTACAGGTGCTTAAGCTTGCCACATAGGCATAAAGTCTGATGTGGCAAGTTAATCAAGAAGAAAGAGACTAGTTTGGTGACCCAAGGAAGAAATGGTGCTAAGGGCATCCACAATGTGAGTATTTGGCGCCACTAAGGCTGCCTCGAAACCCGTGAACACTGCCTCTATACACTGCATCACCCGCCTCTAGGCTAAAAATTCTTGGAGACGCCTCTATGCTAAGCGCCGGCCTCCAATGCTTTGTGGTGAATAAAATATTTCAATGTCCCCATCGTCAGTCAGTTAGGTGCTTGAGGGACCGATGAGTTGGTTGACAAATGCATCATATTTTATTTAATTTTGGGCCCGGCTTTGTCTCTCACGCTAGAGGTTGCACACTGCGGAATTTTCCTCTATGGTTAGAGGCAGACCCGTGGGTCCTAGTTTAGAGGCAAGGTTGCCTCTAGACACTGGAGATGCTCTAAGCGCGTGTACCTAGGTGAAAATACAATTTTGAGTCTATAGCTAATTAAATGAAGCAAACTTAGCAACACCATTTCATTGGAAGAGGTCACTCCTTGGCAAATGCAATAAATACTAGTACTCGCCGTGTCCCATAATATAAGAACCTTTTTGGCACTACACTAGTGTCGAAAACGTTATTATATTATGGGATGGAGGGAGTACGAAGAAAGAGATAGAGAGAAGTAAAAAAATAAACTTATAGCCAACCTTATAGCCAAAACCTTGTTGTATTATGATTGACTAAGTGATGACTATGTGTGGCATGCCAATATCAGATAGCCTAACGCACCGTGTTAAATCTCCAAGGGCGGGACAGCACGAGCGACGCGACGGTCGTGGTAGGCGCGACCATGATACGGGCTGCTGGCAGCCCTTGGATCTGAGATCAAACGGTCCCATGCTAAGTTGCTGAACATTTGCAGAATAACCCTCTAGGATAGGACATTCACCCATAGGTCTAGAATCACACCATGCAACCATTCGATCTCAGATCAAAGGGCTCTCGGAAGCCCGTATCATGGGAGAATGGAAAGCCACTACCCTGTTGTTCGCACGCTGGCAGTTCGCTCCTACTCCCCGCACGTCCTTTAATACTACGGCGGTTCGCTCCAAGTCATCCCGTCCTTTCACATTACGGCAGTTCCACTAATCCTAACCCTCCTTCCAAATCCATGGCATCCCAAATCTCCCCGATCGGCGGTGAGTACAAGGTTAGAACCATCACCGGCAATGAGTTCGACGTCATCTACACCCGTTATTCCGCGAGGGTGAAAGGATGACTTTCTCGCTTCAGACGCATGTTCGAAGACTCAGATGATGAGTGGGTCGCTGGGCTAGATGTTGAGTACACCACAGTCCTGGGACGAGAGAAGCATCTAAAGGACGAAGAGAGGAAGAAGCCCGCTGTGATCCAGGTTTGCATGCATGGCTTATGCTTGGTCTACCACATATGCCATGCCGACATTGAGTGCCAGGATTTTAAGGACTTCCTCGAGAGCAACCTAGTCAAATAAGTTACTGTAGACTTTGGTAACAACAAAGAAGTCCTGCGTCTGATAGGCCTTGTTGTAGGCAACACCTTCGACCTCCAAAAGAATTGGCTGGTGCCCTCTCGTCAGCCTTCAATGCTGACCCTGGCAGGAGCCATGGTTCATCCTTCGTAGGGTAAATTGTAGAAATCTCATTACACGTTTCATCGTCATGCATGGCAGCGGAATGTACTAGATATAGACCACATCCACTATGCTGCAATGGATGGCTACCTTTGCTTCAATATCTACAAGGGTTGGATTAGCAACAGGCAAGTGTGCGGTTCAAGCAAAGAAGTGACACCGAACATTCTGACACAACCGGTGGCTCAGCCAATGACATAACACCTTCCGCCCACGAAATAATGGCAGTCATTGCCCCATGGACGGAACCATTCCTAGCCTACTTAATTAGGCAGGAACTTCCCGAAGACCAAAATGAGGCCCGCTGCATAGTTCGGTGATCTAAAGCCTACAAGGTCCATGAGGGGGAACTTTATAAGAAAAGCACAACCGGAGTCCTTCATAGGTGTATCTCCGAATAGGAAGGGCGAAATCTTCTGGCTGAAATTCACGCCGGACTAGGCGGACACCATGCTGCAGCCCGGGCCCTTGTAGGTAAGGCCTTCCGTACATGATTTTATTGGCCAACGGCCCGGGCAGATGCTCAGGACTTAGTCCAACGATGCGTCGGTTGTCAGCTCTTTGCTAATCAGAGCGACATACCACCCACCGCCCTCAAAACTATACCCATCACCTGGCCGTTTGCAGTCTGGGGGCTTGACATGGTTGGACCCCTTAATGGGGGAACCCACAAGCAAAAATACCTATTGGTCATGGTGAACAAATTCACCAAATGGATAGAGGCCAAGCCAGTTAAAACGGTCGAATCCGGACCTGTGATAGACTTCATATCCGGGGTAGTACACCGTTACGGTGTCCCCCATAGCATCATCACCGATAACGGCATGAACTTCACGGCCGACGAGGTTAAACTATGGTGCAAAAATATGGGCATTAAGCTCGACTACGCTTCAGTCTGTCACCCTCAAACTAACGGTCAAGTTGAACGAGCAAATGGTCTAATCATGAGCGGCATCAAACCCAGATTAGTGCGGTCCCTTACGGAATCTAACACGCACTGGGTAGAGGAGCTCGACTCTGTACTCTGGGGGCTGCGGACCACGCCAAACCGTACTACCGGGTTCACACCATTCTTTATCGTATACGGCGCAGAGGCAGTTTTGCCTTGCGACATAATTCATGACTCACCTCAAGTGCGCATGTACGAAGAAAGAGAAGCCGAGTTGGATTGGCAGGACAGCTTGGACACATTTGAGGAGGAACGCGACGTGGAAAAGGCTCGTTCCGCATTCTATCAGCAGCAGGCTCGAAGATATCAAAGCAGAGAAGTACGGGCTAAAACTTACAATGTTGGCGAACTAGTTCTATGCCTGCCGGACAAGAAAAAGGACAAACTCAAGCCCAAATGGGAAGGTCCCTTCATCATCGACCAAGTCCTGACCGGCGGAGCATACCGTCTGCGAAATTCATCGGACAACCGACTCGAGCCGAACCCATGGAACGCAGCCCGCCTCCGAAGATTCTACGCCTAGCGCCGGACTTAGAGTTCATCTCCTTCCTCCGTCCACATTTTTACACTTCAGCTGTCTTTTGTTTCTCTCTTTTCTCCCACCTTTTTCATAAAAGCCCTTAAGGGCCTATTTGCGCATTGTTCGCACACACTTGATGTGCTACCCGCACTCATTATACCTGGGGGCTTCTTTAACAGAAGCTTACTTATACGGGCTTTATGCCCAACACATGTGTCAAACTTCCGCATGTACCTTTTATTCACCATTATATGCATCGATATGACTTAAGTTTTGGCCAAGCTGGGTTGCCTGGCTCCTGTGCTTACCCCTATGTTCCCAATTGTTCGACTAGGAGGTAAAGGGAGCACCTCTGCGATTGCTATTGCCGGGTCAGCCGGATGTGTACCTCAGACTGGGTGAAGCCGAAAGCTAGCGTTCTTAAGGGAATATTCGGTCGGTGACTTGAAAGATGATTTTTTATTTATTTATCTGCCCCCAGATGTTTTCCTGCTCTTTTCGCAGTCCGGACATGCACTTTAGGGCATGCCTCCCAGGGAAAGGAACCCTTAACGGAACTATTCTCCCTGGAAGATGTTTCTTACTAACCATGTAATATAACATAACTAGTTGGGCACTTGTCTGATAAAGCACTAATGACCCCTACGCCTAGTCTCCATGCATGCCCCAGTTTTTTCATAACAGAGAAGGTATTCGGACACACTTCGGACTCCAGGGTCCCGAGGTTGAAGTGAAATGGTTGGCAAAGACAAACGATCTACAATCCGGCTAGAAGGCATCTTACATGTCATTTTAAATACATCGTCAAATCGACTGACTGTACTCCTCCTCAATCCCGTCTAACAGGCTGTCTAATTTACAGTCCTGTTGGGAATACTTAGCGGCCAACTCTACCTGGCCGTACACTAAGCTCACAGGGATCTCCTTCCCATCAGGCCCCATAGGTCCGACCTCAGCCATGTGGTTTGGATCCGCCTTCTTGTACCGCGTCTTCACCATGGCCCAGGCCTCCCTGGCACCTTGACGGCAGGCCCATACCTTCCATAAACGGAAGCGCTGCTGTGCTCCCTCAAGCTTCTCCGCAAGCTCTCCAAGGCCTTCGGGTAGGGAGACGGATGGCCATAAGGCCTGGACGACGCCACTCATCGCCTGCCGAACACATTCGAGCAGTTGCGCCAGCTCGGGAAGTTGGTCACCCGTTGAACCGGGCATTTCCTCCGCAGGGCGACCTGTGAGCACACCGACAGACATATTTCTGTCAATCGACTTCCTCGCCGAACTCTTCTTTTCAAAAGAGTTTCCTCAAGCACTTACTGTAGATGCCGCGATGAAGCCGCTGATTCTTCTTCACGGAGCCAGACAGCTGGGCCCGAACACCTTTTAACTCTTCTCCAAGCTGGGTGTGGGCATCTTGGAGCTTGTTCCTCTCCTGCTGCACCTTCATAAGCACCATCTCGCAGGCCTTCAGCTGGCGCAGTAGCTGTTGCTTGTCCGGATCAAGTCCGGCAACATCTGCAATATTATTGTCAGACTAATACGCACGCCGCACACTACTTATCTTTTTGAAATATGTGTTACCGGAGGGGGTCTCGGTGTCTCCTCCTGCGGAGGCTAGTGTGGCCTCAAGTTGGGCTTTGCACCCTTGTAGCTCCTGAGACAATTGGGCATTCTTCTCCGTGAGATCCTGCATATCAAATGATCCTTAAATCAGTTATTTTACCTACTTTAAGTCTCGGTGGCTACTAGCATATACAACTATTAAAATCCTTTACCCGTATGTCTTTTACATACTGCTTCGTGGCTCTGGTTAAACCATCTTGAGCGGCACGGAGGTGCGCGTCTCCCGCGTTAAAGGCATTCAACGCCTCTAGGAGAAACACGCGTCATGAAGAACTGTCCGGCGGCGCCTATGATTCATGGCGCTCTCCACCTCAGACCTGGTGGTGGACAGCCTGTCGGCATCCTCCATTGGAGGAGTATCCGGCTCACGCCTTGCACTCGCCTCCCCCTCCGGACCAGGTGTTGGAGCCTGGCTGGCGGAGGCTTGGTTGGCAACCTCTCCGGGCACAGTCCGGCAAGCACTCTTTATCCTGGAAAGGTCATGAGCATTAGCACACCTCCTAGGAATCTTTTCCCTAAATAACGGTCGCGAGCTATACCGTAGCGGTGACGTTTCGATTCGCACCGCACCCCTCTTCCGCCTGCTGGGCCGGACTGACCATTGTTGGTCAGCCGCCGCGGGTTCGGCTTCCTGCCTTGAAGGCACCTCTTGCGAGACACCGTTGTATACGGTGGTCAGAAATACGCAAGGACGAAATAATGGTGTCAGGACTTCGGTCATAATTACTTGGGAAGCCGGAGATAAGCCGGGGTAGTCAGTCGTAATGGCGACTAGAGCATTGTCCATGCTGAGTTGGTAGAACACCCTGTCAATTAGCTCCACCTTTATGTCCGGATCCTCTCCGGAAGCCGGATCAAGGGATCTTCCCGGATCCTCGGGTTGTGGAGCCGGACTGTGTATGTCCTCCACATCCCGGCGCAGTTCCTGCGTCAAAATCATAAAGTAAGGTACTTAAACTTTGAAAGCATGGGTCGGATAAATAAACGTCCGCTTACCCAGCTCCGAGGGTTATTCATGGAGAACCCATTCAACGGGCTCGTCTGGAGGAAGTCCACCTTCTCCCCCTTGTATAGGCCGGACAGAATCTTCACCAGATCTGCGGCCGATCCCGGCCCTTACAGCCATGACGGGTGGCATCATTCTCCCCGTTGAAGTCCCACATAGGGTGGCCCCTGTATTGGAGCGGCTGCACCCCTTGCATAATGCACGTGGCCATGACTCCAATCATGGTCAATCCGGAATGGGCCAGTAACCTAATCCGGCCCATCAAATAATGGACGCTCCTGTCTTCCTCCCGTTGAGGGCTCCGCGCGCGCCAACGTAGGCGTTTCTTCAGAGGAGCCTGGGTGAACTCCGGGAGGCCGATCCGAACTGGGTCTGGCAATGGAGCATCTTCCACATAAAACCATTCCGAGGGCCAGTCTTTGGACGCCTTCTTTGGGGTTCCGGATAGATATCCGGTCCCAGCGATGCGCCATATTTCGGCTCCGCCCACTTGATATATTGACCCCTTGTGAGAACGGGGTACGAGGCAAAATAGTCTCTTCCACAGCGCAAAATGGGGCTCAATGCCCAGGAACAGCTCGCTAAGAGCTACGAAACCCGCGATGTGCAGAATAGAGGCGGGCGCGAGGTGATGAAGATAGTGTTCGTAGAACTCTAGAAGCCCCCGGAGAAACGGGCGTATGGGAAATCCGAGCCCCCTTATTAGATAAGGGATGAAGCACACCCGCTCTCCTTTGGAGGGACTAGGGGTGGCCTCCACTTGCTTCCCACCTTTGTAGGTGGCCAGCCTGGCTCGAACCGGGACCATAAAGGCCGGAGGGAGGTATCCCTCCGCTTGGAGTGTCACCAGCTCGTTCTACGGAACTGAACATCTCCTCCAATCTCCTGGCTGAGGGCTAGGAGCACGAGAAGAGGAGCCGCGTCGACGGTCCTTGATAGAATGGATTTTTGGTCAGAAGCACTCTGATGAGTACTCACGGAAGGAAGATGGTGTGATTTTGATCTGGATTCTTGCCTCTCTTATAGGCAGATTATTTGCGCAGCTAGGGGGTAAAATATAAAAATACCCTGGCCTTTCGCATTCATGCGACACGTGGAAGAGGGCCATTATTGGGCGTGGAAGCCAAGGAGCGCAACATCTGTGAGGAAGCCGGACACTATTCGGCAAGCACATGGAATTTGGAGGAGAACCCGCCTTGCAACGCCGAAGACAATATGCGCGCCGGACTCGTCGTCATTGAAGCCTGGTTCGAGGGCTACTGAGGGAGTCCTGGACTAGGGGGTGTCCGGATAGTTGGACTATCATCATCGGCCGGACTCCAAGACTATGAAGATACAAGATTGAAGACTTCGTCCCGTGTCCGGATGGGACTTTCCTTGGCGTGGAAGGCAAGCATGGCAATACGGATATGTAGATCTCCTACCATTGTAACCGACTCTATGTAACCCTAGCCCTCCCCGGTGTTTATATAAGCCGGAGGGTTTTAGTCCGTAGGATGAACAACCATTACAACAATCGTACCATAGGCTAGCTTCTAGGGTTTAGCCTCCTTGATCTCGTGGTAGATCCACTCTTGTACTACCCATATCATCAATATTAATCAAGCAGGAGTAGGGTTTTACCTCCATCGAGAGGGCCCGAACCTGGGTAAAAACATCGTGTCCCTTGTCTCCTGCTACCATCCGCCTAGACGCACAGTTCGGGACCCCCTACCCGAGATCCGCCGGTTTTGACACCGACAAAGAGGGACAAGGACGAAGTCGAGGACGTGGACGAGGACTCCGAGTAAGGTGGCATTGTCGTTGCTCAAGGTGGTTCTAAACTTCTAATGCAGTGTCTACCGGATTAGTTGCATAGTTTAATTTCAGGTGTGCTTAGTTTAATTTGAGGGGTGTGTTGTGCTGTGCCCCCAGCAGAACTATGTTATGCTTCTTCTTGTTAGTTTAGCTCTTCAGTACGTACATACTAGTATTTCTTACATTTCATCTTTTAGTTGGTATAGTACTACCACTCATTTCTTCACATTATATACGTACAATATATAAGGCCAACATCATATAGCCAGCAGTTTAGTTGTCAAAGAATTTCAGGGTTCTTAGTTTTGTCAAAGAATTCCAGGGTGCTTAGTTTTATTTGAGGGGTTGGTTGTGCTGGACACCATTATTTTTCGCTAGCCTTTTTAATAGTACTATATGCATAATTTGGCGACGAGCGTTCTCTATATGTACCACCTTTTTTTTAATTTCAAGTTTAGCTCCATGGCGCAATCCATCGATACTACTGTTGTACAAAAGTATACATTTTTTAAAAGGCTAGAGGGCGGGGCAGTCTAGCTTGGTCGGTTTCACGAGAGGCGAGGCCCTTTGTGATTTGACGGCTCATTACTGCTGGAAGGTGGGGCCTTGTGATTTGACTACTCGTATAATTGCGCCGACGACCTGATCGAGGAGGAGCAAAGAACCGTGCGGTATACTCAAGTTTTCCACTGGAGTAGTACTGCGATGGAGGAGCACGAAACACGGCAGCCTAGTGCCATATGGCGATAAAAAATGATCTAATTGGCTAGTCATCTCATTGTTAGCATTTTTCTATTCATTCCCTCAAAAAAAAACATTGTTCAATTCATGCCTCGCAGAGAATGTGACACGTGCGGCAAAACACCCAAAGCAAAAGATGAAACACAGCAGCAAAAGAAGAAGGAAGATTATCACCCCATATGATCTAATTTGCCATGGAGTCGTAACTGCTTCTTCATCGCCTCCACGACCTCCATCTCCTTGCGCGTCTCCTCTGCCATCTTCTTCATTCTGTCCATGACGCGGGATTTCTCGACGCGAGCCTTCATCATCTGTTCCATGGCCGCATTACGCACCTTTGACAAAGAGCCGGTGCTCGATCACGGAGCTTCGCAAACTCCTCCTTCTGTTCCATGACAAGGGCCTGCAACATCTTCATCGAGGAACTACTATTCTCATGCAGCTTCTTCCAGCAGGCATTCTTCTCCTTCAACAGGTCGATCTCGTGGCAAAGCTTCGCCTTGTCCTCCTGAAGTCGCAGGATTTCGCCGGTCGCCTTCTTATCCAAGGCAATGCTCTTCTTCAGCAGCATCACTGAGGGAGTCCTGGACTAGGGCGTGTCCAGATAGACGGACTATCATCATCGGCCGGACTCCAAGACTATGAAGATACAGGATTGAAGACTTCGTCCCGTGTCCGGATGGGACTTTCCTTGGCGTGGAAGGCAAGCTAGGCAATACGGATATGTAGATCTCCTACCATTGTAACCGACTCTGTGTAACCCTAGCCCTCTCCGGTGTCTATATAAACTGGAGGGTTTTAGTCCGTAGGACGAACAACCATTCCAACAATCATACCATAGGCTAGCTTCTAGAGTTTAGCCTCCTTGATATCGTGGTAGATCCACTCTTGTACTACCCATATCATCAATATTAATCAAGCAGGAGTAGGGTTTTACCTCCATCGAGAGGGCCCGAACCTGGGTAAAAACATCGTGTCCCTTGTCTCCTGTTACCATCCGCCTAGACGCATAGTTCGGGACCCCCTACCCGAGATCCGCCAGTTTTGACACCGACATTGCTGCTTTCATTGAGAGTTCCTCTGTGTCGTCACTAATAGGCTTGATGGCTCCTTCGATCATCAATAACGATGCAGTCCAGGGTGAGACTTTTCTCCCCGGACAGATCTTCATATTCGGCGGCTTTGCCTTTGCGGGCAATTAAGCAGGCCATCCGAGCAGATCGAAGCTACGCCCCTGGCCATCAGGTCAGATTTGGAAGTCTAAACTTCACGGCTGACATCCGCGGAAACTTGATCTTCGACGGATTCGAGCCACAGCCGAGCACGCCGCACTGTCACGATGGGCATGATTTAGCTCTGCTGCCAGACAGTGCCCTGGAGGACGCACATGAGTCCGCTCTGACCCTTAGTTCGGAGCCGACCGCGCAGATCGAGGACGGGTGGCTAGGCACCGCCTCGGGGGCTGCAATCTCTACGGCGATGGAGCCGAATACCAACCTTGTCCCTTGAAAAGCTCGTGACTCCGAGGTGCCGGACTCCTCGCCGAACTCCGAACCTCCTACGCCCCCACCAATCGAATCTGATTGGGCGCCGATCATGGAGTTCACCGCCGCGGACATATTTCAGCACTCGCCTTTCGGCGATATTCTGAACTCGCTAAAGTATCTCTCATTGTCAGGAGAGCCCTGGCCGGACTGCGGTCAGGACGGTTGGGATGCGGACAACAAAGAAATTCAAAGCCCACCCACCACCCACTTTGTAGCCACTATCGACGGTCTAACCGACTTGCTAGATTACGACTCCGAAGACATCGACGGTATGGACGATGATGCCGGAGACGATCAAGAACCAGCGCCTACGGGGCACTGGAAGACCACCTCGTCATATGACATATACATGGTGGACATCCCAAAGGATGGGAACGGCGAGGATGCAGCAGAGGAAGGCTCCTTCAAGAAATAGCCCAAGCGCCGGCGCCAGCGGTGCCGCTCTAAATCCCGCCACAGCAAGAATGGAGAATCCAGCACCGGAGATAATAACACCCCAGAGAGTGCCGAAGATAACCCCTCCAAAGAAGATTCAAAGACAGAGGACGGAGAAGCCAGCCCTCACGAGAGAGCGATGCATTTAAGAGGTAGAGGATTATAATTACATGCCTCCCTCCGGAGACGAGGCAAGCCTCAACGATGACGAATTCGTCGTGCCCGAGGATCCCGTCGAACAAGAGCGTTTCAAACACAGGCTTATGGCCACGGCGAATAGCCTAAAGAAAAAGCAGCAACAGCTTAGAGCTGATCAAGACCTGCTAGCCGACAGATGGACTGAAGTCCTTGCGGCCGAAGAGTATGAACTCAAACGCCCCTCCAAAAGCTACCCCAAACACAAGTTGCTCCCTTGATTAGAGGAGGAGGTATATAAACCTTCATCACCAGCGCACAATATGGCAAACCGACCACCTCGTGGCCGCGACAGAGAGGCATCTAGGCCCTCCACCAGAACTGTACCACGGCACCGCTCGAAAGTATGAAGCCACGGGGGAATGCGCCGGACTTGCGAGACATATTGGAGGACAAGGCAAGACAATCAAGATCGATCTACGGATACCATCGCGCCGGATACAGAACCTCCGGCCGGGCCGAACACAGTAGACAAAGCTCGCTTGAGCTACGTCATGGTATTGCCCAATATAGAGGTGCCGCACACCCACTATGCTTCACAGATGAAGTAATGGATCATCAAATACCTGAAGGGTTTAAACCCGTGAACATTGAATCCTACGATGGCACAACAGACCCCGCGGTTTGGATCGAAGACTATCTCCTTCATATCCATATAGCCCGTGGTGATGATCTTCACGCCATCAAATATCTCCCACTCAAGCTTAAAGGACCAGCTCGGCATTGGCTTAACAGCTTGCCAGCAGAGTCAATTGGGTGTTGGGAGGACCTGGAAGCCGCATTCCTTGACAACTTCCAGGGCACATATGTGCGACCACCAGACGCCGATGACCTAAGCCACGTAATTCAGCAGCCAGACAATTCTGGACACGGTTCTTAACAAAGAAAAATCAAATCGTCGACTGTCCGGATGCAGAGGCCCTCGCAGCCTTCAAACATAACATCCGCGACGAGTGGCTGGCCCGGCACCTAGGACAGGAAAAGCCAAAATCCATGGCAGCCCTCACATCACTCATGACCCGCTTCTGTGCGGGAGAGGACAGCTGGCTAGCCCGCAGTAACAACCTCACCAAAAATTCTGGCAGTCCGGATACCAAGGACCGTGATGGCAGGTGTCGGTGTACTAAGGTAGGGGTACCTCAGTACCCCAACTTGTGCACGGGCAGCCGCAGCTTCCCGTAGCTGGATCCACCAACCGCTTGCCGGAGACCATTCCTGCTCCATACCAAGCCATTCAAGAACAAAGTGTACAAGACAAAGATCAAGGCCCGGCAAGAGGAGCTTGCCGGGAAGGCCGCTCTGTGCTCAAGATCATATCACCCACACAAGGCCTGGCGAGAGGAGCTCGCCGGGAGGCTAGAAGACTACATCACGAAGGCACGCCTCGGCGCTTATACGCCGTCGGCGAGGGCCCGGGAGCGACGAGTTACAAGCCCGACAAGCTCCGGGCCCGCAAGATCAAGACCCGGCAAGGTACTTGCCGGGCGAAGCTCGCTGCGTGCCGCCTCCAGCTCATCGCCCACGCGTCGCCTTCAGCTTTCTCCAGAGACGCGTGGCGGGTGGCTAAGCTGCATGAGGGGTGCGGTGGCGCTCCACGGTGATGGCTCCATCGCCGTGGCAAACGGAGACGCAAGGGCGGGAGCTTTTGGGGCGACGGCGACGGGCATTTAATGCTCTTGTCCCCCTCTGTCAAAAGTAGGTAGAATCCATTGTTCAAGCAATCAGAGCTGCACCGTTCCCTTGACCGCTCCAACTACCACCTCTTTTACATTTTTACCCCTCTACCCTACGTTGACACCTGTCGGTGACCCCTTGCCCTATAAAAGGAGGCCCATGCACAACGTAGAGGGGGTTCCGATCATTCGCTACTCTCGGGAGGTTCCGATCATTCGCGACTCTCGCGAGGTTCGGCTCATTTGCAACTCTCACGCTCGGGTAGCTACTGCTGTAGCTCTTCAAGCTCCCGAAGCACAATACAACACAAAGCAGCAGTAGGGTTTTACGCGACCATCGCGGCCCGAAGCTGGGTAAAAATTCCTCGCCCCGCGCGCATCGCCTCGATCTGCTCTCCGCGCATCCTCCGCCCTCGTACCGAACACACGAAGGGGCCGTCCCCGGCGGCCCCATAGGTGTCGTCCACCCATCGGCCACGACATCTTTGGCGCGCCAGGTAGGGGGCGTCGAGGTCGTGCGGACCTGATCCGGCGTTCGCGCGGCCGCGCTCTTCATCAACCTCTCCGGTTTACATCGAAACCGTCCGACAATCGCGCCATGGCCTCAAGACGAGAGCCGAGGGTCGCAGACCATCTCCGTCTTCCCCACCGCCACCGGAGCCAACGGTGGGCGGAGGAGACGCCTGTGGAAGGGTGGACGCCGGCGAGGGCACTCGCGGCGTCACCAGATCCAGGGACAGGACGGAGGACCACGCCTCGGCCTCCGTAGATCCACGTCCATCTCAGCACACGGCGACCCAGCAGCGCCATACCATGAGAAGTGGTATCTGCCTGCTGGGGCAAGAATAGGCCGGAGGCTCGCGGGATGCTCCGGACCGCTGTCCATGCATGAGCAAAGCGAAAGTGCCGGAGCAGGGCCCTGCTCCTCCTATCGCTACTAGGAGTCCGAGCATGTCCTGTTTCCCGCGCCGCTCGCTCCCGCTCCCCTCCGCGCTGGCAAGCGTGTCTCCTTGGAACACTACGCTGTCGTCGAGGACGCACCATCGAGCTCTAAGTCCGGCGAGGACGGCTCTGGCGCTCACTCCGACAAGCGCAGCTCCTCGGAACGCTATAAGCCCGGCAAGGACAGCTCTGGAGCCCGTTCCGGCAAACGCACCTCCCCGGGAGGCTGCGCTGTCGTCGAGGACGCGCCATTTGAGCTCCGTCAGCAAGTGCAAAGAAGCAAGAAAAAGAAAAGCTAAGTCGCTCGAGCCTTCGTGCAGAGCACTCCTTAATTCCACGCTTTTATTCGTTATATCCCTCTCGCGTTCGTCGTTTGTGCACAAAACCTGTGCGCTGAGGAGCCTGCTTGTGAATAGCCGCACCCTTACTTTGCTTCGAACACACTCAACGAGTAAAAAGTGAGCGCGCCCCAGCTTCGCCCTTGTTTCGTTTCGAGTCTGCTCAGCAAGTTAAGTGCGTCGCGAGCTAGACGCGGCAAGGTTGCTTGCCGGAAGCGACGCCAGCCAGCGGGCTGCTGATGTCCTGTACTCAGCAAGCGCGTTAAGCGCCGGCAAGTTCCCTAGAAGCGTAGGGTGGAAGCGCACAAAGGGCGTAAAGTAGAGGGTGTAACGTGGCAAGCCCTGCCGTGAGGTGTCCTTCGTATGAGAGGCTTGTGCGCGAGAGGAGCCAAGTCGTGGCCCAGTTGCGTGCTTGTTTTGTTTCCGAGTCCGCTCAACAAACACAAGTGTGCTGCTGCACCCTTATCTTGCTTTCGAGCCTGCTCAGCAAGTTAAGCGTCGCAACTGGCCCGGCGAGGTTGTTTGCCGGAAGCAACACCGCCAGCGGGCTGTCCCGCGGCAAGCGTGTTCGCCCCGACAAGCTCCCCGAGAGCGTAGAGTACAAACATACGAAGGGCAAGACACGGCATCGTATTGCATAGTCAAGATCTACATGCACATACATATACATGAAGCAATTGCATATCTACCTCAGCTGTTTTCATGACTAAAATTGCAGCGACAAGGAGGAACCGAAAGGTCACGCCAGCACCTGGGGCCCGGCAAGCCAGGGTCGCCGGGGGCTGCGAGTGCCAAAATCCTTCCTCGGCGAGCCCGCCTCGCTGGGGGCTGCGAGCACCGAGTTTCGTCTCCGGCAAGCCAGAGTTGCTGGGGGCTGCCGTATCAGATAAGTTTTTCATCCCTCGTCATGCATCCTCTCATGGACCGGGAGATGCGGGGCTGCGTCTTTGAACGAGCGTGTCTTGTAAAAACCCGTACGTGGAGGAACCGAGTCGTGGCCCAGTTGCGTACTTGGTTTGTTTCCGAGTCCGCTCAACAAACACAAGTGTGCCGCTGCACCCTTATCTTGCTTTCGAGCCTGCTTTCGGCAAGTTAAGCGTCATAATCGACCGGCAAGGTTGCTTGCGGAAGCGACACCGCCAATGGCTGTCCTGATCGGCAAGCGTGTTACGCCCGGCAAGCTCCCGATAGCGTAAGAACACACAAGGCACGCATCAAGTAAAAGACTCAGTCCGCAAGCTTCCCTTCTTTTCATTAAAAACATCCAGTTTAGTACAAGTCCATAGAGGATGAAAAACATGATAGAGAGGATTACAAGTTTTTGAATGCAGCTAATGCCCGAGGGCTTACAGATTTAAAAAGATAAGGTGCCCGTGATCCTTCTCCTGTTTCTCTGTTCAGGAGTTCAGGAGGTAGGT
Source organism: Aegilops speltoides (assembly GCA_021437245.1). NCBI lineage: Eukaryota > Viridiplantae > Streptophyta > Magnoliopsida > Poales > Poaceae > Aegilops > Aegilops speltoides. Next base: position 141,653,585 of record CM038144.1, read on the forward strand.
CAAGGAGCCCACGGCAAGATGAGCCTGCCGGGGAAGGAGGCCCCGGCAAGAGGAACTTGTTGGAGAAGGGCGAAAGGAGCGCCTAGGAGAGCGTGGCGGTGACGCCGCCGTGCCTCAGGAGCTGCGCAAGGTGACGGGCATGGGGAACGCATGCCCGGGGAGCCGCGGGCGCCTGAAGACACCAAGAGAACCCCCCGGGAGCCGGCCAGGAGCTTGGCGGAGACGGAGGCGTCGGAGGCAGAGCTTGAAGACGGGGTGATGGGACATCGGCAGGCGAGGGCACCTCGCCCTCGTACTCCGATTTAACGGCCTTGCCGCCATCCCCCTCTTCCTCTTCTGCTGCCTCTCTCCGCCAGCCGCCAAGGAGACGGCCCCGGGGAGTTCAGGACGCCGGCAACCCAGAAGATGGGGTTGCCGGTGGCGCGCGAGGCAGCGGTGTCCGACGCCTGGTCGGGCCCGCCATCCCCTCGCCGCGCTGCCGCTCTCCTCCTCGCTCACTCTCGCCGAGGAGGACCTTCGCTATCCGAGGAGCTGTCCACACAGCAGCGCACCCGGGTTCCATAGTCGCCGAAGACCTTGACGGCGAGGAGGTCACCATCCATTAACTTGAAATGGAGGGTGAACCCCGCCGTCAGGCTATGGATCCGGGCGAATGTCTTCCACCCTCGGTCGAAGAACATCACGCCGGGGGCTGGGGACACGACACTCACCCGAGTGCCGCTGATCCCACAACCCCTCATGCGTAGCTCCATCACGTCGGGTGGATCCGGTCCCATCGCATCCGCAAACAGGACCGGCAGCCGGAGGCGACGACGAGGCGCCCGGCGAAGCTTGATGAAGAACTCCCAGGGGTCATCTCCGGTGTGGACCGCGCCGTGGTCAGGAGACGCCGGGGGAGACGGAGGGGGCACATCGCCACGGCCGCCTCTCCCCCGACCGCCTCTCCCCCGGGGGAGACGGAGGGGGCAATACGGATTTGTAGATCTCCTACCATTGTAACCGACTCTGTGTAACCCTAGCCCTCTCCGGTGTCTATATAAACCGGAGGGTTTTAGTCCGTAGGACGAACAACCATTACAACAATCATACCATAGGCTAGCTTCTAGGGTTTAGCCTCCTTGATTTCGTGGTGGATCCACTCTTGTACTACCCATATCATCAATATTAATCAAGCAGGAGTAGGGTTTTACCTCCATCGAGAGGGCCCGAACCTGGGTAAAAACATCGTGTCCCTTGTCTCCTGTTACCATCCGCCTAGACGCATAGTTCGGGACCCCCTACCCGAGATCCCCCGGTTTTGACACCGACAATCACCAAGCCGGTGGTCAACTCTCCCTGCTGATTGAGCTCAGCGGGCATGTCGTCCAGGCTGTCCTTCAGCAACTCCATCAAGCCTTGGATGAACTCCTTGTTCTTATTGAGGTGCTTATTGAGCTGATTGGGCATGCCATCAAGGGATAACGACTCCAGCTCCGCCGGCTCGGCATGTTTGCCTCCCCGGCTAGGGCGCTCCTGGGAGCCATCGCCTGCCCGTGAAAGATCTTTCGAGGTCTCTACATGGCGGCGAGCCCTCTCTTTTTTTTCGCAGCATTGGTTGCCACTCCCTTGTTACGAGTAGTTCTCGACCTAGAGCTATACTCACCGGCCATGGCAACGACAGACGAAGAAGAAGCACTTATGAGGAAAGGTAGAGTAATTTTCGGTTAGGCAGTTCCCCTTTTTATAACCCAAGTACTAGCACTAGTACTAATACCTGCATAGTGGGAACACGTTCAGGTTTGGTACGTACTTGTAGGTGTGAGCAGGCTTTCGAATGTGATGGGAACAAGGTAAAGATTAATTGATGGTTTTGGTTTCGAGGCCCGAAACGGCTCCCGATGAGTTTAGCGGAACATAAATTTCAAGTACTACACTACTCAAATGCGTAAATATTATGTTACTGTCAAAAATTGGCACAAAATACGAAGGGGACCAATGGAAGTACCACTAGCAACCCATGATTTAACTACTCACATGCGTGCAGTTGAGTAATAATGTCTTTCTTCCGCCCTCACGTCCACTCAATTTGCATGCGCTGTATTAATTGACCATCAATGAAGCGAACGACTTTACACGCGTCAAATTATCACATGGGGTGGATCTTGGTACAAAATTGCGTCCGCCCGTGTACCCGCGTGTGCGTGCAAGGGAATGAGTGCGTGCGTGGCGTGCGTTCACATCTTCGCTTCGTGTATGTACCGCCAGTATGGCTCAGGAAGGACGAGTACATTCTTCAGGGACCAGCAGCACGTCACTCTGATCAATCCACGCAAGGAAGTCGAGACAACGCCTCCAGATGTGCCACGTGGCTTCATGAACTGTAAGAGAGAGACTATGTAGCGTGCCATTGGTATTCTAATTTACGTGTTTTGCACATACTCGAAATACTAGTAAGGTACACGTGCATTGCACACATCAGATTTTGCAACCAAATTATGAATAAATACCACACTATAGCATGTGAGCTCTGAGTCATATATGCCTGATGTAGCCCTTCGTTTAATTCTTATAGTTCATCTCATTCAAAATCAATTAGTTTTTATTAAAAAGCTAAGAACGCGGGAATAGGAAAAACATGGGATTATAGTGGAATGTCGTCTTGAATCCTACAAGATTGTACGAGTGTTTGATTGTGCATAGAAAAAACGCAGAATTCTTTCAAAGAGGTTTGAGTGGATGGGATGTTTCCTGTGAAATCGAGTGCAAATGAATCATATGGAAAAATTCCTATGGTTTACAATCCTATGAATCAAACAACCAAGATAGGAAAAATTCCTAATGATTAGAATCCTCCAAAATTCCTTTGAGAATCCTTTGAATCAAAGAAGCCCTTAATCTATTTTATGATTCATGGAATTGTGCGTTGTAAAGCATAAAGTAAAAACAAATAATGGCAATTCAACTAGAAAAAAAGTTTGGGCAGTTATGATACGGAAGATTCTAGAACAAAAGAGAACCACTGTTGTTTTGATGTTTGTGCATTATGCTTAATTTCAACCATGGAGTCTGCTAGATTGTACATGCGGCAAAATCCGGTGGGGGGCTAGAAGATGGTGCGAGGGGCCGAGTGGAGGGAGACTATATATGCAGGAATGCACAAGTGCGCGATCGATATTTAGAGAGAGGGGGCGAACACGTGCGATGTTGCACGCAGTGGCGGAGCCATGAAAAATAAATGAGCTAGGAAGCCAAGCATTGCTAATCCTTTACGAGGAGGGTCAATTCATGAAATTAAACCATTTTTAGCATTAAATGTCTAATGATCACATTCATATTAGCCTCGATTTATAGTGATGTTAGGGGGGCAGGGCCCTTACTCCCCCTATCTTCGCCATTGTGCACGCGTCTGAGAGATGAAGCGGAAGGCATGGATGATGAGAGGGGGACTTTGGATATATAATTAATGTGGGTGTATTAGCTATATATGTTAATCCTATATAGAGACGTATAGATTGATCGATGTGGACGTGGGAAAGAGGGTGAGACCTCACTGGATATATCGATTGATCGGTTTGTGAGGAAAACTATGAAAGACCTAGCTATATACACACATACATGGAGGAACATCGATCGTTGCGCATGCACGCATGAGAGATAAAGAATGCCCGATATGATGGAGAGGGGGATGTGTGTGGGTGTGTGACTTCATGGGAGACCGACCTGAAGAAAAAGATTGCATGCGTGTGATGGATAATGTCGACTGGTAGTATGTGTGCATGCATGCACGAGAGAAATTTAGTGGTACAATTATAAAGAGAAGACTACTGTGTGGGTGTAAAAGAATAGGTGAGGTCATAATCAATGTAAAGTTGAATTCAAATATTTGAATAAGAGATCCTGATGTTTGAAACCCATGCATGCATGAATATAACGGAGATCTGTGCGGTGTGGTTTGGAAATGAGCATGTTGTAATGTATACACATTGAACAAGGTCAGACTGATTTGAATTTGAGATACCGATGGCAGACATTATTCGGCCAATTCGCATCCATGCATGGACACACTATTCTAAGTGGAGATGATGGGCGGCTTTCGCATCACATATCTATATCTATACCCCTATATATATTATATTTTATATATTTTTATATTGTGTGCGGGTAACTTTAACTTTGAAAGATGGTCGTTGGATGAGGCGAATCCGATGGTCCAGAGATGGCAAGTTTGAGCACTACTGGCCGTTGGATATCATCTAGATTCCACAAGATTTGGCCACATGTATAATCTAGAAGACTCCATGGTTGAACTTAAGCATAATGCACAAACATCAAAACACAAGCACTTCTTATTTGTTCTAGAATCTTCTGTATCAGAATTTCCCAAATGTTTTTCTACATGATTTGCCATTATTTGTTTTCACTTTATGTCTTACAATGCACAATTCCATCAATCTTAAAATATATTAGCTTTCTTATAAAAACTAGATGATTTTGAATGAAATGAAGTATAAGAATTAAACGAACATCTACCCCATGCATATATGACTCAAATCTTGCATGCTATAATGTTGTATTTATTCATAATTTGGTTGCCAAATCTCATGCGTGCAATGCACGTGTACCTTAGTCTAGTCCAAATGGTGTTTGTGTGTGTGTTGTGCGTGTTGAGGTGCAAATTGTCTTTTTGGGTACACATTACGCTTGTTCTTCCAAAATTTCAAGTCGCGCCTTGTTATGCCGAAAATTCAAGCTAGCGTCTCTGTCTATCGTGCTGCGAAACTCCCACCTCTTCAACCCGCGCCTTGTTAGCCCGAAGTATTTAAGATATATCTTTGTCTCGTTGTGCTCCGACAACTCCCTCCATCTCAACCCGCGCCTTGCTATTCAAAAAATACAACGCGCGCGAAAACTCCCACCTCCTGTGAAATCCCGACACGCGACATGCCCGTGGTACCCCTGAACCGAAAGAACCGCCTCAAATCGGTGGGCGGGGTACTTTAGTAACTTAATTACCCCACATTTCGGACAAGCGCGTCTCTAAGACATGGTTCCCCACTGCCTTCCCATCTGCCCACCCATTCGTACACTAAGGCCACGAAAACCCGCGATGAAACCCCACACCCTGCTCCGTCCGCCACCGAGCCGAAGCCTCTTCCCCGACGACGGCGTCCATAGCAACACCTCGATGTCCCTCATCCACCGTACCGGATGAGGATCCATCGTCGATCTCATCGTCCCGCCGGTTCAGCCACCCCGTCCTCCACCTCCAAGAAGCTGCGCCGATGTTCCCCTCATCTTTCGCGCCACCTCCATTCCCACACCGCCGTCTTCACCTGCACCACCGGAAGAGCATCATCATCACCATTTCCTCAGATGAAGCTGCGGCCTAATCGGCGCCACCAAAGAGGTTGTACACTAATCGCCGCATTTTCTTCTTGATTTGATCTCACGGTGCTGCCGGCGCTCGGTCCCGAGCCAACATGGCGTGGCTCCATCCACGGCGGCGTCGCCGGCCACTTCCTCCACAGCGTCGCTCTCTCGGCGGCGACGTCCACATCAGTAGGAGCTGCTGCTACTTTAGCTCTCGCTCGCGCTGCTTCTCTGCTCTTGCTCTCGGTCCCCTGCCTGGTTTGCACCTGCTCGCGCTGCTGCTCTCGCTCTTGCACTTGCTTGCGATGCTGCTCCGATTTAGCTACACTTCAGTCGACTGAATCGACTTTTGGGTTAGTCGATTTTCAGGGGGTGGGGGGGCTCGCCGGAGTGAAGGAAGAACCAGCCGCAGCGGGGAGGGGGGCTGTGACGCCCGGATAATTAGGCTACAGTAACCCCATGTTAACGATCCCACGTCACCTCGGATTACTGTTGATAATCTCGCGTTAGTTCGAAACGATTCATATTCAAAATTTGAATTTAAGTTAAACAATTAAGGTTTTCAAAAGTCAAAACTAAATTGTTCCTAATGTGTCAAATAATCCTTAGTAAATATTGGTGGATAAATTATCTTTTAATAAAATGTTTAAATGCACTGAAGTAATAGAAATGACAACAAAAACAATTAGTTAAATGATTATAAAATAATAAACAATTACAAACTATTTTCTAATAGGTGCCAAGTTAATTATGGTAGTTCCATAAGTATTAGTAATATTTTAGGTACAACTTCGGTGTTTCATAAAAACAAAAAATTTAATAAAACAGAAAAGAAGAAATAAAAGAAAATAGAAAATAGAAAACAATAACTAAACTAAAGCAGAAGAGAAAAACCCCTCCCTCGCTGGGCCTCGACCCAGCTAGCCATTAGGCCACTAGGAGGCCCATCCCATCCCACCTTATCCCCTCGAGCAACCGAACCCTAGCCCCCACGCACACCACTCCCCCACTCGCTCCTCTCCCCACCCCATGACCCGATCTGGATCGGGCGCCCCCCGACCACGAGACCGCCCGACACCACCGGCCGGATCATCCATCGCCGCCCGGACCCCCTCGCCGGCCTGCTTCCGTTCCGCCCCGTCATCCTCGTCCTCCTCCCCAAGTCGCTCCCCGTGCACCGTTGCCCCGTCCCTATGAACCCCGGTGAGGCCCCTGGCCTCTCCCTCTCTCCCAGTCATCGCGGTCGCCGTTCTACGCATGCGCACATGCTCACGCGCTGTCGCCCCTCGCCCGTGCGTGGCCACGCGCCCGCGCTGTCCCGTCGTGGTCACCGCCCCTCTTGGCTCCAGCGCGTGCGCACCGCACCAACCGCCCTCGCCCGAACCTCTCGCAGATTACCGCTGCTGCTACGCTTGCCCTCCGTAGCCACGCCGACGCTGCCGTCTTCACATGCGCTGCCGCGGCCCTGCCTCTACTACCGCCGCCTCGCTCGTAGTCGGCGGCCCACTCCCTCACCCCCCTGACCCGCGCCTTGCCTCCGTCCTGTGTGCGGCCCTCCCTCTGCCTGTGCCGCCACTACCCGCCGCGGTCACCCCTCTACCGCCTCCCATAGCCCTGGCCGCTGGCACCGGTGCGCGCCGTGCGTCCCCAGGGCCCCTCGGGCATGCACCCGTTCGGGCTATGCCCATTAACCGCACACCCGGACCCACTATGGCCCTTAGGGCCAATGACATGTGGGGCCCAGCCCACATAATGTTTTAACAGAAAATGTAAAAGAAAATAATAGATAAATAATAATTATTAAAATATTAATTAATTAATTAAAGAATTAACTAACTTAATTAATCCTGATTAAATTAATTTAATCACTAGTTACTTAATTAAACCCTGATTAGCCTGTTCAGTCAATGACGTGCGCCCCCCACATGTCAGTTTGACCCAGTCAACACCCCGTTGACTGCTGACGTCATGATGATGTCAGCATACACTATTCTGGATAATGTTGATTTAGAATAATTAAATAAATTCTAAAAATTATTAAATCTTTTAAAACTAATATAAAATAAATAGTAGCTCGGATTGAAAAACTTTGTACATGAAAGTTGCTTAGAACGATGAGACGAATCTAGTTACACAGCCCATTCGTCCGCCACGCGTCCCTAGCATAGTGAACCTGCAACATTTCACCTCCGGTCCATCTCTGTTCAAACGCTAAACACCGGGATACTTTCCGGATGTTTCTTTCTTCGGCGGTACCACCTCTTGCGCGTTAGGGCACACCTAGCACCGTATTGCCATGTTACGCTTTGTGATACTTTGATTGCTCATTATTTATCGTGTTCCTCCGCTACTTCTTTCCGATAGACCACGAGATCGCAGTGACCCCGATTCGACTACGGAGTTGATGACCCCTCCTTGCCGAGCAACCAGCAAGCCCCCGATCACCAGATATCGCCTATTCTCCTCTATACTGCTTGCATTAGATTAGTGTAGCATGTTACCGCTTTAGTTAATCCTATTACGATGCATAGCCCGACATTGTTGCTACATCTGTTGATACCTTACCTGCAATCCTAAATACTTAGTATAGGATGCTAGTTTATCATCATTGGCCCTACATTCTTGTCAGTCTGCCTTGCTATACTATTGGGCCGTGACCACTCGGGAGGTGATCACGGGTATATACTATACATATATACATACTATACAAATGGTGACTAAAGTCGGTTCGGCTTGTTGAGTGCCCGCGAGTGATTCACGGATTAGGGGCTGAAAGGACGTTTGTCCCGACGGCCCTCTATGTGGATCTTTGTGGCGGAGCGACAGGGCAAGTTGAGACCACCTAGGCGATAGGTGGGCCTGGCCCTGGTCGGCGTTTGCGGTTGCTTCATAATAACACGCTTAACGAGATCTTGGTATTTGATCTGAGTCTGGCCACTGGCCTATACACACTAACCAAGTACGTGGGCAAGATATGGGCACTCGACGTCGTGGTATCAGCCGAAGCATTCTTGACATCAGCGACGGAGCGGCACGTCTAACGTGACTTCCTTTGTAATGGAGGTTGCTAGGTCTGCTTCCGGCCGCCCAAGCAACATGTAGGTGTGCAATGGGCGATGGGCCCAGACCCCTGCGCGCATAGGATTTAGACCGGCGTGGTGACCTCTCTGTTGTGCCTAGGTGGGGCTGCGACGTGTTGATCTTCCGAGGCCGGGCATGACCCAGGAAAGTGTGTCCGGCCAAATGGGATTGAGCGTGTTGGGTTATGTGGTGCACCCCTGTAGGGAAGTTTATCTATTCGAATAGCCGCGTCCCTCGGTAAAAGGACGACCCGGAGTTGTACCTTGTCCTTATGACAACTAGAACCGGAGATTTAATAAGACACCCAGACAAGTTCCACAGACAACCCGGTGATCGCTTTTCCACAGGGCGACGAGGGGAGGATCGCCGGGTAGGATTATTCTATGCGATGCTACTTGGAGGACTTCAATCTAGTCTCTTCTACATGCTGCAAGACGGAGGCTGCCAAAAGTGTAGTCTTCGACAGGATTAGCTATCCCCCTCTTATTCTGGCATTCTGCAGTTCAGTCCATCGATATGGCCCTTTACACATATACCCATGCATATGTAGTGTAGCTCTTTGCTTGCGAGTACTTTGGATGAGTACTCACGGTTGCTTTTCTCCCTCTTTTCCCCCTTTCCCTTCTACTTGGTTTTTGCAACAAGATGCTAGAGCCCAGGAGCTAGACGCCACCGTCGACGATGACTCCTACTACACTGTAGGTGCCTACTACTACGTGCAGGCCGCTGACGACGACCAGGAGTAGTTAGGAGGATCCCAGGCAGGAGGCCTGCGCCTCTTCGATTTGTATCCCAGTTTGTGCTAGCCATCTTATGGCAACTTGTTTAACTTATGTCCGTACTCAGATATTGTTGCTTCCAATCGACTGCCTATGATCGAAAGCACTTGTATTCGAGCCTTGAGGCCTCGGCTTGTATTATGATGCTTGTATGACTTATTTATGTTTTAGAGTTGTGTTGTGATATCTTCCCGTGAGTCCCTGATCTTGATCGTACACATTTGCATGCATGATTAGTGTACGATTGAATCGGGGGCGTCACAGGGGCGGTGGTCACCGGCAGTGGTGGGGCGTTGGTGTGGTGGTGGCGTGGAGATCGCCGGAGAAAAGTTCGGCACGTGGGGGGGCCTAGAGGTATGACCGGGGCGGCGGCGGACCGACGGTGGGGAGTGTTTTCGGGGCGGGAGGGGCGGCGCACCGCTGGCAGCGGGCGGCTGGGGGCTGCTATTTGGCCGGTGGTGGCTAGCGGCTCAGGGGCGTGGAGGTTGAAGATGAACTGCAGGCCCTTGATTTCGTATCCAACGGCTGCAAAATCGACTGACCAGAGATGAAAAAGTCAGTCGACCGACGTGTAGCCTCACCTTGCTAGTGTGTTCAGTTTTGACAGCAAAATGTAGTTTCAACAACAAAATTTAGTTTCGACAGTTAAGTTCAGTTTCGATAGTTAAGTTCAGAGATGGGAAGCTGATTTATTTTACATCTAGCACTTCGTGGTTATCTATTTTACATCATGTATTGGAGATTCTATTAGAATTCCACTCAGGTTAACGTTGTTCGTTGTCTCTCTTGTCCTGCTTCAGCCTCGACGTCGTACAACTCACCGGAGCTGCTCCAACGACGAAACCCTCCATCACAGCGGAGCAGTACCTCGGGCTCCATCTCCAGACGCCTAAGATCTTCTTCCCCTCCTCCGACAGCCAAGTCAGCCGGAGCATTCTCACCGGCCAACCCAATCACACTGAGATCAACATGGCTTCGCCAAAGAGGTTGTACACTTGTTGCATCTCTTTTTTACTCTACATGTTATATATATTGTCCACTGAGCACTCATAGTGACGGGAAATACGATTATTTTATCCTACTATATGACAAGTAGTGAGGTACCATGCAACTTGGCTATCCGTGATGGACTCTCTTGAACGCCATCATTATTTATCTCTGCGCGTTTGAGCTGTGCATTTGTCGATGGGCCTGGGAGTTGAGCTAGTATGGCAGTGGCCTGGGTCCAAGGTAATAGAAGTAGCACAAAAACATTTTTTTAGTGTAGGATTTTCCTTGCTCAAGCCTGCCTACTAGAATCGCCAGTGCTTGAAAGGAAAAGTGAATGAAAAACATCGGAATCGGAAAGTTTCCTATGGTACTACTTTTCATCAATTTGGTGCAAAGGAATGGAGCAAAGGAAAACTGTAGTATTTGTTCCTTTAGTGTCTCCTTGAAAGAAAAACCGTAGGAATTTTAATTTCCACTTCTCCTCCTTTTCATATACCTATTCATCAAGCACAAGACTAAGAGATAGTGGGATAATAGCATTATAACCGTACAATTTCTTGTGGTTTGACTTAATCTCACCATGCTTTTTTCCATCCTGTGATCTTCCAATTGTTGTGAATCAAACACTAAGATTGGCAGGAATCCTGTGTTTTTAAGTTCTCTGTTTTGCACATCCATTTCTATCCTATTCCTGTCTATTTCCTATCCCTGCATTGCTAGAATCCTCAAATTCCAACAAGCCCTTGCTCAATTACTTCTGTTACAGATATGTGTCAAAGAAAACCTTGTGTGATTTGTACTGCTCCTACGGCGCTGTGTTCCACCACAGCTCAGCTGCTCCAAGGACGGAAGGGTTCACCACAGCATGGATCCGCTCTCCAGACTGTCTTTCACTGCCTCATATCTTCTTCTCCAGTGCCGGCAGCCACGACAACTGCATTACCATCATCAACTGAGCAGATGGCCTTGAGGACTACACGGGTCCGCAAGAGAGGTCGCACTCTTCCGTGTCTGCTTACATTATGTGTCACTTAATAGGATGACATGCTACATTATCGTTGTGTTCACTTATTAGACTCCGAGTCAGGTCCAAACTAATGCTAAAACTTGAGTTTTTAAATGGTTGTGGTATACATGTTGGGGCAGCAATCAGTACTATGTATCTACTATCTGGTTAATCTCCAGTGTTTACTATGAGTTTCATGTTGGGTGCAAGCAAACATTAAAGGAGCCATTATCTGTATTTTTTAACTAAAGCTATTATCTGCCTGCTATCATTGGTTTTGGGTCTATCCACAGTTTGCTACCATCACTCTGGATTTGTGCATGCACTCCTTACATAATCTCACTATGTTTTATTCCTATGCATGCAGTTATTGTACACAATGGAACTAAGCATGTAGAGCAAAAGAGACGAGCCTTGCATGGCAATAAAATTTCATGCAGACGTCGTTCCATGGTGGGTGCAAAGGCAGCCCCCCCTCCACCCATTTCGGATCGTAATCAAGAGGAAGATAACTGTTCTGATGGGGATTCAGAAGGAGAAGACCACTCCTATTTACCCCATGAGGTCTTCGCTCTAACTTGGCATGCTGATGTTGGTAATATCATGCATATGGTGCCTTGCATTGCTTACTGTATACATTAAAGATGTCATCTGCTTAGTTTAGACATGCTTTGTGTCAATGCCATCTGTTTAGTTTCTTTGTCGTATATGTGAATCGTGCAATGCCATATTTTCTAGCCAGGCATCATATATGTGAATTTTGCAATGCCACCCTGGTTAGCTAGTCATCTTATATGTGAATCATCTCATGCCATCATTTTTTATTACGTGTTAAATTTGTCAACAATTTTAGTACATTCAATTACTCTTCCTGCGCATCAGCCATTCGGCACGGTCATGGAAAAATCTGGAGTGGAAACAAGGTTTCATAGTAGAAAATGCTATCTGATGAAGCGCATGTCTTGCTGGTTACCGATAGCTCCTCATAGGAGGATTCAGAGACAGATGACCAGTCATATTTCCCCCCGAGGTGCATGCCCTAACTTGGCAGGGTTATGTTGCTCATATCATGTGTATGGTATCTTGCATTGCTATGTCATTTTCTTAGTTTAGACATGCTTTCTGTGAATGCCACCTGTTTAGTGTCTAATTACCATATATGTGAATTATGCAATGCCATCTTGTTGCAAGACATTATATATGTGAATTATGCAATGTTATCTTGTTGCAAGGCATTATGTACGTGAATTATGCAATGCCATATTGGTTAGGCAAGCGTCATATATGTGAATTATATCATGCCGTCTTTTTTCTTGTATTTCTCATTGCTTCTGTCGACAATGTTTGTATATTCAACTGCTCTTCCTGTGCATCAGCCATTTGAATTGGTGATGGAGAAATCTGGAGGGAAAACAAGGTCTTCAGAGCAGACAATGCTACCTGCTGAAGCAAATATCTTGGTGGTTACGGATAGCTCTTCAGAGGAGGATTCAGAGGCAGATGACCAGTCCTATTATTGCCCTGAGGTGTATGCCCAAACTTGGCAGGGTTATACTACTCATGTAATGCATATGTTGTATTGCAATGCTTTGTTTTTACAGCAGATACACAATATTGAATGCCATCTCCTTAGTTGACACATCATATATGTGATTTCCCTCTGCTCACTTTCTTAATATATAAATCATATATTTGAATTATGTCATGCCATGATGTTTACATAGACAGCATGTATCTGAATTATGGCATGCCAACCCATTTACTAAAGACATAATATAGTTATATCATCTCATCCTGTTTACATAGTCATCATATTGTAAATTATATCATTCTATCTGTGAATTATATCATGCCATCATGTTTCCATCGACGGCATGTTTGTGATTTATGGCATGCCAACCACTTTAATAGACACATCGTATAGTTATATCATGTCATCATGTTTACATAGTCATCATATTTTGAAGTATGTCATTCTATCATGTTTAGTTAGCCATCATACATGTGAAATTCTGTCATGCTATCTTGTTTAATTAGCCATCATATATGTGAAATTATGTCCTGCTATTTTGTTTGCTTAGACAACATAAATGTGAATTATTTCAGGCCCTTTTTTCTTCCCTACTATCCATTGTACCTGTCTATCTTACAATGTCTGTACATTCAATTACTTTTCTTGTTTATGAGCCATTTCAATTGGAGGGAGTGATGGCAGTATCTGTGGGAGTAAAACCACGGTCTTCAGAAAAGATCGTGCTACCTGTTGATGTAGATAGAACCACGGTTGTACTTGCCCAAGAACCAGCCCCACCACACATAACCCACACTCATGCAGATTGTACCCCTACCCAGTTGGATAGAGAACTAGCTACACCCCTTCTAACCCCAACCCCAGCAGATAGACACCCAGTTCCCGTTGACATGGCACCGTCTCCACCACAGAGCACCCAAACACGAGCAGTTAGTAAGGCAACTGTAGTGCCCAAATCACGAGGACCACCACTCCGAACCCGAAGTCAACTCTTAAAGCAGAAGAAGAATTGTTCTCCGGTCAGGTTCCCTAGCTATGGTTCATACTACTTTGCTCTTGCATCACTGTATTTACTAATAACAACCAATTTCAAATTTGAATGATGAAATTGAAACTCCAATGGCGCAACAGGTATGTTTTAAACCTATTTCTTCAACGTGTTTGGTTGTTTCCTGTTGTAACTTGCTCTATGTTGATTTCAGTTTCAATTGAATAAACAATTATGTTCTCATGCCATGCACATTACAAGCGTTGTTATTGCTGTGTAGTTTCCCACACTTATATTCTGTCCATGCTGCTTTGTCTTAAATAGATATGATTTGAACTGTATCTATCTTGATTTGGCAACAGAAACTAGAATGATATAAGACCATACAATGACCATACTACATAGATATATGTTTGTTTCATGTTGTTATCATGTCCACCTTACTACTGAATTGGTTTGCAAAAATGAGTTTCATATACTACATTGTAAACTTGAGATGTGTTTGTTTGTTTCTCTTTAAGAACGCGGATAAAATATTGGAGAAGAGTGCCCTGTTATGCAATGGTAAAGGAAGTAATGCATATAAGGTTCAAGATAGTGAGACATCCCTGTTGGTCTCCAAGAAAGCTGATAAAAACTATATTGAAGACACTGAGACAACCCCAAAGTTCTGTCTCGATGTAGTGTTCGAGTTACTGGCTACCACTGCTGGAACCAGCTCTTCGAACTTGTTGCTTGAATCAGTTCGGCTTCTTGAGTCTCAGCTTCAAGGTGAAATACATCGATCAGATGTTATGCGACAGGAAGCCGAAGGACTGAGGAAGTCCCTGCAGAATTCAGATGCATACTTTCTGGTGCAACAGCAAGAGCTGGAGGACTTAAGCGCCAAACAAGAGAAAGTTAACAAGCTTGCTAAGCATCTTGCCAACATTATGGGTACCCAGGATATTGTTTCTTGAGCTCTTCTGAAGTGGTTTCAGTTCTGGACTTGTTTTGCTGCGGCGTTTATATGCTGTTGTGTTCCCTATATTTGCACTGGTGGCAAACTTTGATGCCCAGTGGATGTAATATGTGTAATAGCCGTGATAGCCTAGTGTAAGTTGCTTGCTTATTTATTTCCTTGTTGTCTTGTTTATTTGTTTGCTTGTAGTCAGTGCAGTTCTTTCTCTGCGGTTTGCTAGTTGCTGCAATAACCTATTTTTTAAAACTAGGCCACAATAACCATGGGCTAATATTTACTGTAGTGACACTGGGCCTACTACGGGTCGTAGAAATAGTGGGCCTTCTACGGGACGTATAAACAGTGGGCCTTCTACGGGCCGTAGAAACAATGGGCCTTCTACGGGCCATAGAAACAATGGTCCTTTTACGGGCCGTGTCATCAATGGACCTTATACGGGCCGTATGATCGATTGGCCAAACATGGGCCAAACAGACCGCATTCCGGCCGTAAACGGGCTAGAGTTGGAATCGTCCGTTCATGGGCCGACCATAACGGGCCATCGTTAATAGGCCACATTTGATGACGCTACGAAAACGACCCAACGTATTAATGGACCACAAACGGGCCGACTGTAACCACGGGCTGAATTTGGCCCACAAGCAGAAAATGACCGTAACGGGCCGTAATTAAAAGAGTGCTGGAAATGAGCCCAAGAATAAATGGGCTCTAAGAAGGCCGAAAGATAACATGGGCTGGAGACGGACCAACGGAATAACGGGCCGTTAATGGGTATAAAGTGATACACTGTTCTTTACGGGCCAGTTTCACCACGGGCCGTTAATGGGTGTAAAGTGATACACTGTTCATTACGGGCCAGTTTCACCACGGGCCGTTAATAGGCCAAGAGTTACATAGGGCCTCATATGGGCCGAAAGACGTCATGGGCCATACATGGGCCAAAAGTGAAAATGGGTTGGAATCATATTGGATGGCCCAAATGACGCTACTGGGCCAAATTCGAATAGGGCGTAATGGGCCTTGGGTTAGCGAGTTGTAAATGGGATATATGCAATTAACAGGCTTTCCATGGGCTGGCCCGCCACCTTTTGACCAAGTCAAACGGGTCAGCCTTTTCACAGGAATGGGCCTCTATTGGGCCGTGCCATGTGTCGACGTATCATAGTCGCCTTCTGTCCAATGAGTGGATGACATCTGTCCCAGCGATGAGCCGACACGTGTTTCTTCTAGCCAATGATGATTTTACACGTGGAAAATCCCCATTGGTCAGGGCTGTTAACCGGTTCTCGGATCCAAAACCCAACCCGATAGCTTAACGGCGTTCCGTTACCGTGGATGCCACGTGTCGGTCACCCTTGACGAGAGCACTTCTATGACACGCGATTTATCGTCATGGAAGTGGACACTTCCGTGATGATAATTTTGGTAATGTCATGAAACACTTCTACAACAGCACAGGTATGACTATCTTGATTATGTCATAAAATCGTCATGGATGTACATGCATGATAGAAAACACGACCTACTATGACAAACACGTATCATCACGGAAGTGAATTTTTTTGTAGTGCCACTTTGCAGATTTTGCTCTGATGCTTAAGATTTTCCCGTTATATCTACACTATGATCTGTGTAGCTGCTTTGTGTTGCACTAGCAGCAGTCCACTCTTGAAGATAAACACTGCAATGACTTACAAAATTGTCACCAAGGCATTGAGTGCCATTCTGGATGCAATGAAACTCATATGCTCCCCACCTGTTGACTCTTGTTCAGAATATGATCCTAATGACTCTTGTTCAAAATTGCCACATATAGAGAGACAACATGGAATTGCATTTCTTTGGGCGCTGTGATTCATCATGAGTGGGCAACCAACATTATATGCAATGAAGCGGAACCTCAAGAATATGCTTCTTCTTCTGTTCTTTAACATGTTCCTCTTTATTTATTCTGTATTTAGTACGTACAGTATGTTCCTTGTCAAGAAGGGGCGCAGGGACACCTGCTGTCAACAGCTAATAGAGCTAGCCTTTACGTCATCGATAGGCTTTCAATTACTAGCGGCAATACAACACCGTATTTTCAAGCCAGTTCGACTTTCCCGATTTATATATCGTGGTTATGGTGTACCCCTCTTATGTACACTATGATCTGCCTAGTTGATGTGTGCTCTTGTATCGTGGTTTGGCAATAAACTCTCTATACAGTATATTATGAACCTATCATCTGCCAACTATCCTTACTTTTGGAGCCTATTTTTTCGTGTACTTGTGCTAGATTATATAAATGCACGCACCATATTACAGCACACATGAGCTCTCTCATCAGAATCCAGTGATAGCACACAAGTGTTTACAGGGGCGCCCCTATATTAGAATATCATCTGCATTACAAAGATAATCTCACAACTATTTATGTTTTCATGGTTCTCAGATATTATATGCAATTATAGTGAATATCAGAATCCACGCATCAGAAGAATATTGTGGAACACTGCAATGAGTTACAAAATTGGCACCAAGGCATTGACACTGCTAGGAAAAGGCTAATTAGTGGCGCACCTGTTTTAGCCATTAATGGCGCACTACAGGTGCGCCACTATCATCACGCCACTAGTAACTAATACTAATGGCGCACCCCTGGTGCGCCATTAGTATACCAGACAATAGTGGTGCACAAAGGGAGTGTGCCATTAGTATGTCAAACAGTGCGCCATTACTATGCCTCCCAGGGGGCCATATTTACCTTGTGCTCAGGGTTACTAGTGGCGCACTTCTATATAATGCGCCACTAGTGTGTCTATTGTAGTGCGCCACTAAAGTGCAATGTGGTGCGCCAATAGTATGAATATTAGGAATTATTATTTTTCTTTTCTGATATTTGTACAGGTTACAAAATATATTACTGCACAGAATATAGACAGCACAACATATAAACAGTAGATTTATCGAATAAAATAGAAGATTAGTCTCCGAATACAACTCATCATATTAGTCTCCGAATTCAAAATACCGAACAAAGTTAGAACATTACAAGTCTCGAGACCGCGAGTAGCGAGTTTGTCTTCACATTACAAGTCGATATCGATCATCTAAACTACCATCACACAGAAGAGAGATGTGGTCATCACGATGAGCATCATCGCGATGAAACTGGTGTTCATCTGGTTCCTCCAACGCTCCCTCCTCTCGCCCGCTAGATAGCGCGCGTATCTAGCTTCCGCCTCCGCCCTAGTGGTGTACCCTTTGTAACTGTTACTGCTGAAACGGTGAACCTGTCTCTGACACTCCTCCCAGTCGTCATAGACTCCGGGAACCTTACCCTTGTACATGACATACGACAGCGTCTCTATGCACTAGCCAAACAAAATGTTAGTAGCAATTCACACACAATACATAAGCAATATATAAGCGTGCAACAAAAGGATCAGAAGAGAAAAGCAACACCTTAATAGCACGATTCATGGTCCTACTAATAAATAGCATCGATTACATTTAAGTTGAACGACTGTCCAAACCAAAGAGACATACAAGTTCATTAAAGTTTAATTACAACATAGCATCACTACTTTCGACTCGACTCAGGGACCAGAGCGTGGATTAAGCCACCGTCTTTCGTGATGGTCATGAAATCGTGGGCGTTGTCAGCCTGCATTTGTAGTGTTGTTTCTATCTCACTGTTGGACCGTTGATATCTGAGGTAGAACTGCCCCGAGGTACGAAGGACATCTTGATGGATGATTTCTACAAACTCCGACTTGATGCAAAAGAAATCTTGTCTGATGTCCGTGTCCTGGATTGCCGACAAGCATGTGGCCCAATCTTTGAGATTATTTGGTAGCAGAAGGTGATTATGGTCCCGTACAATCGCCTGCATGTGATGGAGGGCATAGTAGGCATCCTTCTGACCGCAAGGCGGCTGCTTGACGCAGGGGAACGTCGTATTGTGGGTGAACACGTGCTTGTCGTACCTATGAATTGGCCTGCTGAAGGTGCCTCCAGATCTGGCGTAGCCAGAGAGAACATCATCAAGAACTTTCTTGATATTTGTGTAGTCTTTCTTCAACTGACGGTCCGAGTCAAAATATGTTGCCATGGAATATTTCGGGCTTAAGAGGATGAGTGTGCAATGTGTGTCAATGCACAAAACACAGAATGTTAGAAAAAAAAGAACGATCGAAATATAAGAAATCATATGTTACGAGGAGGTGAGGGGATGACTTACTCAGGAAAGTAAGGCACGAGGAAGTTATCCTTATATGGGTTTGCCAGAATGACGTCTTCGAGGTATGAACTCGCGACTTGCCGGTCCCCAGCACCGCCCAAGATCTTGGCACGCATGTAGAAGGGGTCGACTATCACGATGTCCGAGGTCTTGTCTCTAATGATGTGCATCTCCATACTCAGCGAAAATAGCCGAACAAAGGTGTAGTGCAGCGGATGAAGGTTAAACATAGCGAAGATGTCATCAAACTGCAGGACAATCATACCCCCGACGGCGCTATCCACAAAGCCCTTACCCTCTGGTACCTTGGCCACGAAAACCGGGTATGCCACATCATTCTCGGAGAGACATCGCTTCTCCAAAGAAAGAACACTGTCACGTAGACTCCGCATAGCACCGGTTGCAGCATTGAGTAGATTAGTCGGTAGCATCGGCCTACCCGCCACATGCACCCTCCACGAGATATCCTTAGGTGAAGGTGGCCCTTATTCTTTCTGTTCCATCCCTTCTTCTTCTGCTGTAATGGGATTGAGTTCTGCTCGGAGACCACCTTCTTGAGTGTGTTGGGGCTGATAATATTTCGCACCTCGGCTATCTAAGGCTCGGTGAAGGCGGCAGCTGGAGGAGTCTCCTGAGAACTGAACGCCACACGACGCCTGTTGCAATTGGGTTTCTCCGTGGTACCAGCTAGACCGCGGTCGTCTTTTGCAGGGTTGGGTTCTTGAGAAGGAGGCCCCAAGAATTCGTCACTGTACCCATGTTCCTTGAAGTACTTATCGACGTTGGTAAATGTACCGTCGTCATCGTCATTGTCGTCTGGATCCTTTGGCCATATGCATGTCCGGATCCTGTGCCTTATGCATGTCCGGCATGTCCGGTAGCGTTTCGAAGGTCTTGCCATGGCTTTGTGCCGGCACGACTGGCGGTGTTGTCCGTGGGGTGGTGTCTCCCGCCCCCAAATGAATCTGGCCCTTCGGCCAAAGCATGGGCCAGCTTAAGCAGGTGCTGAGGGTCATCACATCATCTTCTTTGGCCCCAGTAGGTCGAAACGTAGGTAACAAGTCGTCACAGCCTGGCAGCACCCGAACAGTTGAACCCTATACACGGTGGGTGGCATCGGATTACCGTGGAACATGGGGTTGCCCGATTGAACGATTCTTCCCTTGGCGACATCGATCAACTCGCCGCCCACGAAGTGCAGGAGAGTGCATGGAACGTCGGCGGCGCCCTGCGAAAACATGTAGGGCGTTAGGGATGCCCAGTCAAAGGCAAGGAGATGAAGTCATCGGCCGAGAGGCTTAGTTACTGTGATGGCGTCGAGCTCTGCAAATGTCAAGGCACCGCCAACGGCGGGCGTGCATGTGACGGAGGGGCCGCTTGCTGCCGAGGTGCCGGCCGGCGTATTCTTCGCACACCCGGGTGCATTAAGCTCCAATGCCCGCGCTGGTGCCGGAGACACCAATAACGCCTTCGCCGGAGACACCAATGGTGCCGCCTGCATGTTGTGTGAGTTGCTGGCTGTGAAGCTGGGAACTGGGGTTGGCCCCTGTTGCCCGCCCGCAATCCACACCTGTAGCCCCTCAATCAAGGTAGGCACAATGGCGGTGATCGTGGCTCCTAGTTGGTGTTGCACTTCTCTTGGACCATCTCTGGAATCCGCGCCACTTGTGCCTTGAGTTCTTGAACCTCGCGCGACTGGCTTTCCGAGCTTGTCTTTCTCTCCTTTCGCCCACCAGCGTTATAGTATTTCGACCATTTCGTGGACAAGCCTTTGCCGGCCACACGACCAGCTGACGATGGCTTACTCAACTTATCCTTGTTTTTCGTTAGGTTCACTGCCCTATTTAAAGTGTTGTCCCAAGGGGAGCTCTGAGACAACCCCGCGCTACTGCTTTCAGTGTCCTGCGGAAGGAATGTGAACCATTTAGAAATTTGGCTTCATTAATTAGAATGCAACCATATGGAGCTAATTACGCGGGGCTATATTCCTTACCAGAACACGCTCAAGTGCCTTGGTCTTCGGATCCGTGGTATGCTCCTTTGTTATCGGGTCCACCTTGTATGGGCCCTGACATAGTTCCTGGTCTGCTTGTCATGGTATTTCTCGAAGCGGGGCGGTAGGCCTTTCTCGGCAGGCTCCGCGTACTCCTTGTGCCATATAGGTTCCGCCACTCTGTAACCGCCGGGACCGAGTTGGTGGACCCCTAAGTTCAAGTCCCACGTATCTTTCCCCCACTGACTTGATTCCACGGTTGCGTTGCTCTCGCACTTGATCTTGAACTCCTTGTAGTCATCTTTGTTGATCGAAGGATTTTTCTCCTTGATCTTCTCATAACTATCACCTTTTTCAATCATTCTCTTCACCGCGCCTCTCCAAGTAGCCAGGGCCGTGCTCATCTTCGTGAGGGCGGCACTGTTCACTTTATTCCCTGAGAGGCATGTGTTTGCGACGTCACCGGGGAACTTGTATCGTTCGAGCAGCTTCGTGAGGAGGTTGTGCAAATTCCCTCGGTCACGATGCCTTAGGTTCTCGGTGTTGGTCGAGACAGTGCTCTAGAGAATGCACCCGAGCTGTCCCGCGTACCCCTTGACTAATTCTTTGGGCGCCGTTGGATGCCCCTCGAAGGACACTTCAGTAAATTCCTCCTTGACGGTGCCGAGCATGTTCGGGCGTCGGTCCTTCCATTGCCTCTTCGGTTGGCTGCCATTTGTGCGTGTGCTGCCATCATCAGTGGTGTCATGCTCGGCGGCACCATCAGTGGTGTCATCCCCGACGCCACTAGAGGTTTTGTAGTCCGGATCAGTGTCTTCCGTGGTGTCGTCATAGCGGTGAGGTTCTTCCTCCATCTCCTGGGACAACTCCCAAAATTGATTGCCCGAACCGCCGGCCTCATCGTTGTGGGCCATGTTCGCTCTAAATAGGAAAAAAGTTTGGTCAAATAGTTGGTTATTGTAAAGGAACAAGATCTCTAAGTTGACCAAATAACCTAATTCTCAAGGAATTCGATGTTAGTGTGTTGTTGCTAAGGTCCAAGTCCCTTCCTAACCCCCTTCTTCTTGTCTCCTCTCACTATCTCTCTCACACACATGGCAAGCAAGGGTGTTTGAGTGTGTGAAAAAATACTAAACTAATCCAAGGGCTGAAAATTGATCATCTGTTTCAGATTGTAGTTTTCTTTCTTGGGGCTTCGGTGTGCGGTACAAAACTGAATTTTGGAAATCTACAGAATGAACAAGCTAAGGGCTGCAAATGCCCGCAAGGCCTCAAGGGTGATGACATAATGGCTCGGTGTTATTTAAGGGTTGGTTTGTGAGGAATTATCATGGTCTCATCATTTAGGGTTCAGCGACACTGAGGCATCCTCAAAGCTAAGCTTTTATCATTTAGGGTTTGTCGACGTCGAGGCACCCTAAAAGCCTAAGATTTCATCATTTAGGTTTTTATGAGCGGGCAATAATGAATACTCCCTCCATTCCTAAATATAGGGTGTATAGTTTTTGGCACGGGAATTAAAGAACGCATGTGGAGGGAGAATTTCACAAGTTTTGGGCGGGATTAAAGCTTACTAATTGACATGAAAAAATAGAGGAGCTTGGCTAACATAAGGAAATGAAATCAAATCCTAAAAAAATTATCCAAACGAGTGGTGCAACGCAATGCACCTTATATTTTGATTTTTCTCTCAAAAAACTATACACCTTATATCAAGGAATGGAGGGAGTAATATTTAATGGGATACATCAAAATGCTAATCTAGTATCTCCATTTAACAGTTTTCAACTAGAAAGTGCACAAAGTGCAACAAACATATTATTTCAACCCCCCAAACAATAATGATAACATTCTTTTCCTGAACTATAAATGACTCATGTTTCGTCTGTTTACACATGAATTCAGCATATGTGTTTAATGGAGCAAGAATAAAGGGACACCACATGTCAAAAATTTCAAAATTGAGCCTAACGTGACAGTGCATATATAACCAGGCTTATGGTGCATTCTACTTTCTACCTGTCCAAACTGTATTTGTCAGACTTAACTAAGTTAACTGTTATCTGCACACCCTAATCTTTTTATAAGATTAACACAAAATAGACATCTCAACACTTGCATTTGCAAATATAACACCATGAGACACTTCAACTAGGTAATTCTCTAAGGACAAACACCAAGAGACAGTAAACATATCAGCCGTTGATAGAAGCTATTCAGAACTAGTCCTACTTAATTCTTGATCCTACTTAATTAAGGACAAACACCAAGAGACAGTAAACATATCACACTTCTATATGTATAACACAAGAGGCAGTTGATCCTACTTAATTAAGTACTAAGATACCCCGGCCCATGCATTAGTCGCAAGTACCCCATATGTCCTATTTTTAGAAAAGTCATGCTAAAATTCACGAAAAATTTCAGCATGACCTTTGCTGAAAATAGGAAATATGGAGTACCCGAATTTGCCAGAACGGAAGTTAATCGACATTCTGGAAAACTCAAGGGCCTCTCGGGGTACCTGAAAAATCATCAGGACACGATGGTCGGAGACAAAACCCAGCAATATATCTTCTTGGGTGAAGACACCAGCACCACTAGAAGGTGTCTGGACTCAATGATGCTCCTGCAGAAAAGATGAAGAAACACATGCCACATATATTACACCACATTCATGGAAACAATAATGATTGTATCTTTTCATATGGATAGCCCTTTCTTTCTCCTCTTGGATTAAGCCCTAAACCCAAAAGCTGGTCTTGTGGCCTCATCCACTAACTAATGCAGGTCTTGCATTGCACACTGCCTTACAGCTGGTAAAAAGAGCTTTGATAGGCTAGTGCATGGAAGATAGACACAAATGTTTTTTCTGCATTGAAGCATGCACACAAATTTGATATTCTTAGTCAGTGTTTTTTCTCTTTCGCCATTGATAGGCTAGTGCATGGAAGATAGAACTCCAAGTACTTGTTTCGTGTGAAAAATATATAGTCAATGTCAAAGTGTTCATAAACATGGTGTTTTCATTTAGAGAAGCATATTAGACCTTACATGATCCTTGGGAACAACTAGCTTGTTCATGGTTTGGGGTATGGCAGTAACCAGTAGCTTACCAATTCATGGTGTTTGGGGTATGGCGAAAGAAAATGTCTACAACTATCAGACCATCACAAGTATCAACAGAACATGTCTACAACTATGTAACAAATCATGTCTAGTTGATCTGATGTAACAAATCTGACCATCACAAAATTCAAAAGAACATCTCTACACCATCATTCATGCCATCACAAGCATAACAGAGCAATGGTGTTTTCTTTAGTTACCTTTGATCTGGCTGCTCGGATTCCACTGACCTTCAGATCCGCTGACCAATCCACTAACTTTCTGTTCATCAAAAGGCAAAATAAATGAGCATATGTGGTGAGTAGAAGGGATTGGGGATTTAGGGTTTCTGTATGGGGTTAGAACTAGTCAAGTATGAATATTACACAACCCTGAACATTACACTACTCAAGGTTATAAAAATTTGAGAGAGAGAGAGAGAGAACAGCAGCAGGTTTTGGGAAAGGGGGAGGAAGAGCAACAATGTTTTAGGAAGCCTGGGCAATGCATTGTGATGTAGTATTGTTGTTCATGGCAGCCTAGGCTGACCAGTCCTAGCACATGTAATACTCCACCTAACACTAAACAAATCCTAGCACTAATCTACTCTATTTGGGTCCACATGTAATACTCCACCTAACACTAAACTAATCCTAACACTAATCAAGTGTGTTAGCCGGCTCCAGGGTACGCACATGAGCACGAGCACATCCAGGAGCACTAGATGCTCACGTGCACGCACACCCAGCCGGGTGTGGCCGAAGCACACCATGGCGACTGCATGCAGGAGGCCGTCGGCCGGCGAGCAGCGATGAGCGGCGGGAGCACGAACCGGCAAGGCAACGAGCAGCACCTAGCGACAGCAGCAGCCATGAGCAGCAGGAGACAAGCAGCAACGGCAGCAGCTATGCAGTGGCACCAGGAAGAGCAGCCCCAGCGTAGAGCAGCAGTAATACGGAGCAGCAGAGGGCTGCAACAGTGACAAGCGGCGGCCGCAGCGACAGCCAGGGCTGCACGTGTGAACAGGACGGCCGGGGGCGTGGGAGCGTGGGCGCGGCCACGATGAGCTCTGTCCACGGAGACTACGTTCGAGGGGGCGCCTACGGCGATTGACTCGAAGGGGAAACATGGGGAATCAATGCGGTGCTCAACGAGGACGATGTAGGCGAGCTCGAGGGGAGTTGGGGACGGCCGGAGTAGCAGGATCTGGCGACGGGCGACGGAGCCGTGGCAGAGAAGCCCGACGGAGGAGGGAGGGAGGGGGTGGGTGGTCCGCTCGGCCGATTCCGTTCGGGGGTACCGACCGAGGAGATAGGGGAGGGTGCGGGGGGTCGGCGGCGACGGTGGAGCGGGGGAAGGTGCGGGGGGTCGGCGGCGGCGGTGGAGCGGGGGATGGTGCGGGGGGTCGGCGGCGGCGAGGGGGATCTGGCAAGGAGGGATAGCGATCGAGATAGAGGGGGATCTGGCGCGGGGGGCGAGGGGGAAAGGGATAGAGTGGGGAAGGTTAGCAATGGCGCACCTCCCAGGGGTGCGCCATAAGTACATCCATAGCAAAGGCGCACCAACGAGGGGTGCGCCATAAGTAATTTTTTATTATTATTTCTAGTTGCGTCTAATATTTTTTAGAAAATGACGACCAAATTTGAAAACATTTATGAATGTGAAAAAATATCATGAAATTTGTTATTTGAAATATCTATGAATATGAAAAATATCATCAAATTTGTTATTTAAAAATATCATCAAATTTTTTATTTGAAAATATTTGAAAAAATATCATCAAAATTGGTATACCAATGGCGCACCTCCTAGGGGTGCGCCATAAGTACATTGATAGCAATGGCGCACCTTCTACTGGTGCGCCATTAGTAACTTCTTTTATTATTATTTTTAGTTGCATCTAATAATTTTTTAGAAAATGACAATCAAATTTGAGAACATTTATGAATGTGAAAAAGTATCATCAAATTTGTTATTTCAAAATATTTATGAATATGAAAAAATATCATCAAATTTGTTATTTAAAAATATCATCAATAGTTTTTTTGGATTTTTAGTTGCATTCGTTTGTGAATTGGTAAAACATTTATGAATATGAAAAAATATCATCAAATTTGAAAAAATATTCACGAATTCAAAAAGTGCCCATGAAATTTAAAAATATTCATGAGTTCAAAAAATATTAACAAATTCAATACTTTTTGCGAGTTAGAAATTCAATACCATAATAAACATAAATAAATATTCATGAGGACACTAGAATAGAAGAAATATCATTTCAATATGTCGAAATACAATCGAGAAATGAAAACAACGATTTAAATACAATCGATCTTAGCTAGCTATGTTTTCACAATCTTCTTGCCCTTCTTTTTCACAAATGGAGTTCTTCTGTTGAACGGGCGTCCTTTAGGTAGGGTGGTCCTGCTTCTTCTTGTGGTGTATGGCACTTCATCGTCCTCGTCATGTTCCATCTTCGGGTCGCCGTACTTGCTCATTGGTGACTCCATCCATTTCGATGATCTTCCTTTTGCCTCTCCTCACGACAACACGACTGGGCTTTGATAGGTCAGTAATGAAGAAGCATTGGTTCACTTGGGAAGCCAGTACCCATAGCTCATTTTTGGCGGTGACGTTTGCGCCCGCGGTCTTGGAGTTGGCTTCGGGTATAACGATGGTGGTGAAATACCAGTCTTCTTTTAGGATGCTCTTGGCCCATATGACAAGGAACATCGGGACCTGCTCTCCAGCGTAGCTCAGCTCCCAGATCTCCTCGATCCTTCCGTAGTATCTGTCCTTGTCGTTACCGGTGTAGGATTCCATCATTACCCCGGAGTTCTGATAACCATCGCTCTTCATGTCCTTTCCATCGGTGTAGAATGTGTAGGCGTTGATATCGTACGCCTCATAGGTCATCAGGTTGTGCTCAGCGCCCTATGACAAGATGAATATGAGTTTTTTCTTCTGCGGAAGAATCCTCATGTAAAGGGTATGACAGAAGCTTCTCCTTGAACCAACGCGTGAAACATGAGTTTTGCTCTTTGATTATATCTCCATCCGTCCTCTGTTGGCCTCAGTCATTGTACGTCTTCTCAATAAAGGTTTTGTGCTCTACCACCCCAGGATCGACCACGTCTATGTGTTGTAGCGCGACTAGGTTTGCTCTTTCAAAGTCGGTGAGTCGACCCTCGACATTGACATGCATTTCACGATGACCATCGCGGTGACCCCATCCAGCGAGCCTGCCGAGGTGGCTGTTGACAGGCAGACCAACGGGGTTCTCAATGCCTAGATAATTGGTGCAGTAGGAGATGGACTCTTCGGTCAGAAAGCCCCTGGCTATGCTTCCCTCTGGACGTGACATGTTGCGAACGTATCCTTTGGTGACACCATTCATCCTTTCGAACGACATCATGCTCTGCAGGAACGTCGGCCCGAGTTGGATGATATCCTCCATGACATGGACCAGCAGATGCACCATAACATCGAAGAATGCGGGTGGGAAGTACATCTCAAGCTCGCATAGTATCACCGCGATCTCTTCCTATAGCCTTCTGAGTTGCCTCACGCCAACCGACTTCTGAGAGATGACGTCGAAAAAGTTGCATAGGCCAAATAGCATTTCACGGACGGGCGCGTCCATGATCCCAGGGATTGCAACTGGAGGTATCTGTGTCATCAGCACGTAACAGTCGTGAGACTTCATCCCGCTGAACTTCTGCTTCGATGAGTCTAGGTATCTGCTTATCTTCCCCGCGTAACCGTAAGGAAGTTTTACTCCTACGAGGCAGGTGAAAAACTGCTCGATCTCCTCCTGACTTAAAGTGAAGCATGCGGGAGGCTAGTCATTTCCGATCTTCTTGGCCTTTTTGCCTTTGCAACGACTGCTTCACCTCATCATCATCATTAGTGTGAAGCTCCTCCCTGATGCCCATTGATTTCAAGTCTGCCCTTGCTTTCAGCCCATCTTTGGTCCTCTTTGGCATGTTGAGCAGGGTACCAAGCAGACTCTCGCACACTTTCTTCGTGATATGCATGACATCAAGGCTGTGAGGCACACGGTGGATCTTCCAGTACAGCAAGTCCCAGAAAACAAACCTCGTCTTCCAAACATTCAGCAGCGGCTTTGGCACCTTTCGCTTCTTTCCCGGCTCTGCCGCCTTTTGCTTCTTTCCCAGTAGTGGGCAATCTTTCCAATTTTTCAACAGCTCGTCTATTTCCTCGCCGCTCCTCGTACGCGGGCGTCTTCGGGGTTCGGTTTCACCATCGAACAGATCCTTGCGTTTTCTCCATGAGTCATCGTCGTGAAGCCACCTTTGATGTCCCATGCACAAGGTTTTCGAAGACCCGAGATCTCTATCTAGCTGGCGATACGTTGTGTCATCCATGCACCTGACGCATCCAGAAAATTGTGGACCACCTGCCTTGCGACATATCCGTAACCGAGATAGTCCTGCACCGTCGTGAGTAGTGCGGCTCTCATAGGGAAATATTCTTTCTCTACGGCATCCCACGTATTGGCTGGCGTTTTCCACAGCGTGTCTAGCTCCTCTTTCAGCAGCCCCAGATATAGATAGATGTCGTTCCCTTGTTGTTTCGGCCCTTAAATTAGCATACTCATATGAATGTACTTCCTCTTCATGCACAACCAGGGGGGAAGGTTGTACATCCACACAAACACATTCCAGGTGCTATGTCTGCTACTTTGGCTGCCAAACTGATTGACTCCATCGGTGCTTGCGCCCAGCACGATGTTCCAATGAACGAAGACGGAAGAGGGGATGCCTTCCCGGGGCATCCCCAAGCTTAGTATTTTGGCTATTCTTGAATATCTTGGGGTGCCTTGGGCATCCCCAAGCATTGGCCCTTGCCACTGCTTATTCCATAGTCCATCAAAGCTTTACCCAAAACTTGAAAACTTCACAACACAAAACTCAACAGGAAATCTTATAAGCTCCCTTAGTGAAAGAAAACAAAACCACCACATAAGGTACTGTAATGAACTCTTTATTTATTTTGGTGTTAAACCTACTGTATTCCAAGTTCTCTATGGTTCATAAACTATTTTACTAGCCATGATGCATCAAAATAAGCAAACAACACACGAAAGGCAGAATCTGTCAAAAACAGAACAGTTTGTAGCAATCTGTAACAAACGCAAAGTTCTGGAAGTCTAAAAACCCTACCAAAATAGGAAGTCCTGGACAATTTTTCTATTGATCAACAGCAAAAAGAACCAACGCAAACTCGCATTTGTGTGATTTAACAAACTAATTTCGTGCATGCAAAATTTCTGTTTTTCAGCAGAATCAGATCAACTATCATCATAGGTTATCCTATAGGTTCTACTTGGCACAAACACTAAGTAAAACATAAAAACACATCTAAACAGAAGGTAGATGCAAAATTTATTACTAAACAGAAAAAAAAAACACAAATAAAATCGGGTTGCCTCCCAACTAGCGCTATCGTTTAACGCCCCTAGCTAGGCATAAAAGCGAAGATAGATCTAAGTAGTGCCATCTTTGGCACTCAATTCATAAGTAGCCCGCATGATAGATTCATAAGGTAATTTGACTTTCTTCCTTGGAAAGTGCTCCATGCCTTTCTTTAATGGAAATTGGAATCTAATATTCAGTTCCTTCATATCAATAATCGCACCAATCGTTCTAAGGAAAGGTCTACCAAGAATAATAGGGCAAGAAAGATTGCAATCTATATCAAGAACGATAAAATTTACGGGCACCAAATTTCTATTTGCAACAATGAGAACATCATTCATCCTTCCCATTGGCTTTTTAATGGTGGAATCCGCAAGGTGCAAATTTAAAGGGCAATCATCAAGATCATGGAAACCAAGAATATCACATAAAGTTTTCGGAATCGTGGAAACACTAGCACCCAAATCACACAAAGCAAAACACTCATGATCTTTAATTCTAATCTTTATAGTAGGTTCCCACTCATCATTAAGTTTTCTAGGTATAGAAACTTCCAAATTAAGTTTTTCATCATAAGATTGCATCAAGGCATCAACAATATGTTTGGTAAAAGCTTTATTTTGACTATAAGCATGAGGAGAGTTAACAACGGATTGGAACAAGGAAATACAACTTTCTAAAGAACAATTATCATAATCAAATTCCTTCAAATCTGAGATAGTGGGTTCAATACTATTTAAAGTCATGACCTCTCCAATCCCACTTTTACCAAATTTAGCATCAAGATCTAAAAACTGTGAATTCTTGGGACGCCCTCTAACTAAGTTGACTCATCTCCAGTCCCATTATTATCAAGATTCATTGCAAAACAAATATCTAATAGGAGACACATCAATAACTTTAAGACTTCATCATTATTTTCACCTAACTTTTCTGATTTGGCAGCCATCTTATTGACTAAGGTAGCTTGCTTATCAGAAATTTTGGCTATAGAATTTTCAAGCCGGGTAATTTGAGAGTTCACACCATAAAATTCTTTATTCATATCATCAAGCTCCTTATTCATAAAACCCAAAAAACCTTTTTTGTTCTTTAAGCTCCTTTCTGAAGAAATTATTATGCTCAAATTGCAAATTCATAAAGCTTCTAATATTTGATTCAATCTCTTCCAAACTTCTAAGAACGAGGTCGGTACTCTTAGGCAAAGCCATAAGGACAAACAGGCACACAAGCAAACAAAAAAGGCAAGCGAAAAAGAGAGAGAGATTGGGAAAGAGAGGGCAAATAAAACGGCAAGGGTGAAGTGGGGGAGTGGAAAAGGGATGCAAATGGCAAATAATGTAAATGCGAGGGAGATGGGTTTGTGATGGGTACTTGGTATGTCTTGACTTGAGCGAAGACCTCCCCGGCAACGGCGCCAGAAATCCTTCTTGCTATGTCTTGAGCTTGCGTTGGTTTTCCTTGAAGAGGAAAGGGTGATGCAGCAATAGTAGTGTAAGTATTTCCCTCAGTTTTTGAGAACCAAGTTATCAATCCAGTAGGAGGCTGCTCAAAAGTTCCACGCACCTACACAAACAAACAAAGAACTCGCAACCAACGCAATAAATGGGTTGTCAATCCCTTCACGACCACTATCAAAAGTGAGATCTGATAGAGATAATATGATAAGATAAATATATTTTTGGTATTTTATAATATAGATGCAAAAAGTAAAGATGCAAATCAAAGTATATTGAAAGCTTATATGATAAAATATAGACCCGGGGGCCATAGGTTTCACTAGTGGCTTCTCTCAAGATAGCATAAGTATTACGGTGGATGAACAAATTACTGTCGAGCAATTGATAGAAAAGCGAATAATTATGAGATTATCTAGGGATGATCATGTATATAGGCATCACATCCGCAACAAGTAGACCGACTCCTACCTCCATCTACTACTATTACTCCACACATCGACCGCTATCCAGCATGCATCTATAGTATTAAGTTCATAAGAACAGAGTAACGCATTAAGAAAGATGACATGATGTAGAGGGATAAACTCAAGCAATATGATATAAACCCCATCTTTTTATCCTCGATGGCAACAATACAATACGTGCCTTGCAACCCTTTACATCATCGGGTAAGGACACCACAAGATTGAACCCAAAGCTAAGCACTTCTCCCATGGCAAGAAAGATCAATCTAGTAGGCTAAACCAAACTGATAATTAGAAGAGACTTGCAAATATAAGTCAATCATACATAAAAGAATTCAGAGAAGATTCAAATATTTCTCATAGATAAACTTGATCATAAATCCACAACTCATCGGATCTCGACAAATACACCACAAAAAGAGTTTACATTGAATAGATCTCCACAAGAGAGGGGGGAGAACATTGTATTGAGATCCAAAAAGAGAGAAGAAGCCATCTAGCTAATAACTATGGACCCGAAGGTCTATGGTAAACTACTCACAACACATCGGAGGGGCTATGGTGTTGATGTAGAAGCCCTCCGTGGTCGATTCCCCCTCCGGCGGAGCACCGACGAAGGCTCCAAGATGGGATCTCACGGATACAGAAGGTTACGGCGGTGGATTTTTTTTTCGTTGGCTCCCTGGATGTTTTCGGGGTACGTAGGTATATATAGGAGGAAGAAGTACGTCGGTGGCCACTTGAGGGGCCCAGGAGACAGGGGCGCGCCTAGGAGGTGTGGGTGCGCCCTCCTATCTCCTGGCCACCTCGTTCGCTGCTTGACTTGCACTCCAAGTTCTCCGGATCACGTTCGTTCCAAAAATCACGCTCCCGAAGGTTTCATTCCGTTTGGACTCCGTTTGATATTCCTTTTCTTCGAAATACTAAAATAGGCAAGAAAAACAGCAATACGGGCTGGGCCTCCGATTAGTAGGTTAGTCCCAAAAATGATATAAATGTGTAAAATAAATCCCATAAACATCCAAAAGGGGTAATATAATAGCATGGAACAATCAAAAACTATAGATACGTTGGAGACGTATCAAACATCCCCAAGCTTAATTCCTGCTCGTCCTCGAGTAGGTAAATGATAAAAACAGAATTTTTGATGTGGAATGCTACCTAGCATAATTCTCAATATAATTTTCTTTATTGTGGCATGAATGTTCAGATCCAAATGATTCAAAATAAAAGTTCACATTGACCAAAGAAATAGTAACACTTCAAGCATACTAATCAAAGCAATCATGTCTTCTCAAAATAACATGGCTAAAGAAAGTTCATCCCTACAAAATCATATAGTTAGGCTATGCTTCATTTCTGTCACACAAAGATGTTCCCAAATTCTACACCCCCGATGACAAGCCAAGCAATTGTTTCGTACTTAAATAATCTCAAACTTTTTCAACCTTCACGCAATACATGAGCGTGAGCCATGGATATAGCACTATGGGTGGAATAGAATATGATAATGGGGATTGTGTGGTGTAGACAAAAATGGAGAAAGTCTCACATTGACGAGGATAATCAATGGGCAATGGAGATGCCCATCAATTGATGTCAACATGAGGAGTAGGGATTGCCATGCAGCGGATGCACTAGAGCTATAAATGAATGCTCAACAAAAGAAAACTAGTGGGTGTGCATCCAACTTGCTTGCTCACAAAGACCTAGGGCATTTGAGGAAGCCCATCGTAGTAATATACAAGCCAAGTTCTATAATGAAAAATTCCCACTAGTATATGAAATTGAAAACATATGAGACTCACTATATGAAAAACATGGTGCTACTTTGAAGCACACTATATGAGACTCACTACATGAAGAACAAGGTGCTACTTTGAAGCACAAGTGTGGAAAAAGAGATAGTAACATTGCCTTTTTTTCTTTCTATTTTTTATTTCGTTTTTTTCTTTGGCCTTTCTTTTTTTTCTTTTGGCCTTTTTCTGGCAATGCTCTAATAATGATGATCATCGCAGTTTTATTGATTACAACATATGAATTACAACTAGAACAAGATATGACTCTATATGAATGCCTCCAGCGGTGTACCGAGATGGTGCAATGAATCAAGAGTGACATGTATGAAAAATTATGCATGGTGGCTTTGCCACAAATACGATGTCAACTACATGATGATGTGATGGCAATATGACAAAAGTAATGTATGTCATGATGATGATGAATGGAACGGTGGAAAGTTGCATGGCAATATATCTCGGAATGGCTATGCAAATGTCATAATAGGTAGGTATGGTGGCTGTTTTCAGGAAGATATAAGGATGTTTATGTGTGATAGAGCATATCGTATCATGGTGTTTGGATGCACCGGCGAAGTTTGCAATAACTCTCAAGGTGAGAAAGGGCAAAGCACGGTACCGAAGAGGCTAGCAATGATGGAAAGGTAAAAGTGCGTATAATCCACGGACACAAAATTAGTCAAGAGAACTCATATACTTATTGCAAAAATTTAGAAGTCATCAAAAATCAAGCAGTACACGCATACTCCTAGAGGGATAGATTGGTAGGAAAAGACCATCGCTCGTCCCCGACCGCCACTCATAAGGATGCACAAGCCAGGTACACTTCATGTTTCAAATTTGTTACACAACTTTAACCGTACGTGCATGCTACCGGACTTGCTAACTTCAACAAAATCATTCTTTAAATTCATAATCACCCAACTAGCATGACTTTAATATCACTACCTCCATATCTCAAAACAATTATCAAGTATCAAATTGATAATACCATCCTATTCACTTCCTATGATAGTTTTTATTATACCCAACTTGGATGCCTATCATTCTAGGACCAATTTTATAACCATAGCAAATACCATGGTGTTCTAAAAGACTCTCAAAATAATATAAGTGAAGCATGAGAGACTAGCTATTTCTACAAAATTAAGCCACCGCCGTGCTCTAAAAGATATAAGTGAAGCACTAGAGCAAAAACTATCAAGCTCAAAAGATATAAGTGAAGCACATAGCATATTCTAGCAAATTCAATCAAGTAGGCTTCTCCCAAAAGGTTTGTACAGAAAGTATGATTGTGGTAAACTAAAAATCAAATACTAATATAATACACGACGCTCCAAGCAAAACACATATCATGTAGCGAATAAAAATATAGCTCCAAGTAAAGTTACCAATGAACGAAGACGAAAGAGGGGATGCCTTCCCGGGGCATCCCCAAGCTTAGCATTTTGGCTATTCTTGAATATCTTGGGGTGCCTTGGGCATCCCCAAGCTTTGGCTCTTGCCACTCCTTATTCCATAGTCCATCAAAGCTTTACCCAAAACTTGAAAACTACACAACAGAAAACTCAACAGGAAATCTTATAAGCTCTGTTGTGAAAGAAACAAAACCACCACATAAGGTACTGTAATGAACTCATTCTTTATTTGTTTTGGAGTTAAAACTACTGTATTCCAAGTTCTCTATGGTTCA
The DNA here is from genome assembly GCA_021437245.1 of Aegilops speltoides. Taxonomy (NCBI): domain Eukaryota; kingdom Viridiplantae; phylum Streptophyta; class Magnoliopsida; order Poales; family Poaceae; genus Aegilops; species Aegilops speltoides. The sequence continues at coordinate 141,688,453 of CM038144.1, forward strand.
TAAACTATTTTAGCAGCCATAGATGCATCAAAATAAGCAAGCAACACACGAAAGGCAGAATCTGTCAAAAACAGAACAGTCTGTAGCAATCTGTAACTAACGCAAATTTATGCAACTCTAAAATCCTACCAAAATACGAAGTCCTGGAAAATTTGTCTATTGATCAGCACCAAAAATAATCAACACAAAATCACGTTTCTATGATTTAACAAAACTAATTTCGTGCGTGCAAAGTTTCTGTTTTTTCAGCTGAATGAAATCAACTATTATCATAGGTTATCCTATAGGTTCTACTTGGCAGAAACACTAATTAAAACAGCAAAACACATCTAAACAGAAGGTAAATGCAAAATTTATTACTAAACAGAAACAAAAACAAAAAATACAGATAAAATTGGGTTGCCTCCCAACTAGCGCTATCGTTTAACGCCACTAGCTAGCCATAAAAGCGAAGATAGATCTAAGTAGTGCCATCTTTGGCACTCAATTCATAAGTAGCCCGCATGATAGATTCATAAGGTAATTTGACTTTCGCTCTTGGAAAGTGCTCCATGCCTTTCTTTAATGGAAATTGGAATCTAATATTCCCTTCCTTCATATCAATAATCACACTAATCATTCTAAGGAAAGGTCTTCCAAGAATAATAGGGCAAAAAGATTGCAATCTATATCAAGAACGATAGAATCTACAGGCACCAAATTTCTATTTGAAACAATGAGAACATCATTGATCCTTCCCATTGGCTTTTTTATGGTGGAATCCGTAAGGTGCAAATTTAAAGGGCAATCATCAAGATCATGGAAACATAGAATATCACATAAAGATTTCGGAATCGTGGAAACACTAGCACCCAAATCACACAAAGCAAAACACTCATGATCTTTAATTCTAATCTTTATAGTAGGTTCCCACTCATCTTTATGTTTTCTAGGTAGAGAAGCTTCCAAATTAAGTTTTTCATCATAAGATTGCATCAAGGCATCAACAATATGTTTGGTAAAAGCTTTATTTTGACTATAAGCATGAGGAGAATTAACGACGGATTGCAACAAGGAAATACAACTTTCTAAACAACAGTTATCATAATCAAATTCCTTGAAATCAGAGATAGTGGGTTCAATACTATTTAAAGTCATGACCTCTCCAATACCACTTTTACCAAATTTAGCATCAAGATCTAAAAACTCCGAATTCTTGGGACGCCTTATAACTAAAGTTGACTCATCTCGAGTCGCATTATTATCAAGATTCATATTGCAAAACAAAGATCTAATAGGAGACACATCAATAACTTTAAGATCTTCATCATTATTTTCACCTAACTTTTCTGGTTTGGCAGCCATCTTATTGACTAAGGTAGCTTGCTTATCAGAAATTTTGGCTATGGAATTTTCAAGCCGGGTAATTTGAGAGTTCACACCATAAAATTCTTTATTCATATCATCAAGCTCCTTATTCATAAAACCCAAAAAACCTTTTTGTTCTTTAAGCTCTTTTTTGAAGAAATTATTATGCTCAAATCGCAAATTTATAAAGCTTCCAATATTTGATTCAATATCTTCCAACCTTCTAAGAAGGAGGTCGGTACTCTTAGGCAAAGCCATAAGGACAAACACGCACACAAGCAAAAAGAAAAAAGCAAGCGAAAAAGAGAGAGAGAGATTGGGAAAGAGAGGGCAAATAAAATGGCAAGGGTGAAGTGGGGGAGAGGAAAACGAGAGGCAAATGGCGAATAATGTAAATGCGAGGGAGACGAGTTTGTGATGGGTACTTGGTATGTCTTGACTTGAGCGAACACCTCCCCGGCAACAGCGCTAGAAATCCTTCTTGCAACGTCTTGAGCTTGCGTTGGTTTTCCTTGAAGAGCAAAGGGTGATGCAGCAATAGTAGTGTAAGTAATTCCCTCAGGTTTTGAGAACCAAGGTATTAATCCAGTAGGAGGCTCCTCAAAAGTCCCACACACCTACACAAACAAACAAAGAACTCGCAACCAACGCAATAAAGGGGTTGTCAATCCCTTCACGGCCACTTGCGAAAGTGAGATCTAATAGAGATAATATGATAAGATAAATATAATTTTTGGTATTTCATAATATAGATGCAAAAAGTAAAGATGCAAATAAAAGTAGATTGAAAGCTTATATGATAAAATATAGACCCGGGGGCCATAGGTTTCACTAGTGGCTTCTCTCAAGATAGCATAAGTATTACGGTGGGTGAACAAATTACTGTCGAGCAATTGATAGAAAAGAGAATAATTATGAGATTATCTAGGCATGATCATGTATATAGGCATCACGTCCGCAACAAGTAGACCAACTCGTGTCAGCATCTACTACTATTACTCCACACATCGACCGCTATCCAGCATGCATCTAGAGTATTAAGTTCATAAGAACAGAGTAACGCATTAAGAAAGATGACATGATGTAGAGGGATAAACTCAAGCAATATGATATAAATCCCATCTTTTTATCCTCGATGGAAACAATACAATACGTGCCTTGCAACCCTTTCTGTCGCTGGGTAAGCACACGGCAAGATTGAACCCAAAGCTAAGTACTTCTCCCATGGCAAGAAAGATCAATCAAGTAGGCCAAACCAAACTGATAATTCGAAGAGACTTGTAAAGATAACTCAATCATACATAAAAGAATTTAGAGAAGATTCAAATATTTCTCATAGATAAACGTGATCATAAACCCACAATTCATCGGATCTCGACAAACACACCACAAAAAGAGTTTACATCAAATAGGTCTCCACAAGAGAGGGGGAGAACATTGTATTGAGATCCAAAAAGAGAGAAGAAGCCATCGAGCTAATAACTATGGATGCGAAGGTTTATGTAAACTACTCACAAATCATCGGAGGGGCAATGGTGTTGATGTAGAAGCCCTCCATGGTCGATTCCCCCTCCGGAGGAGTACCGGCGAAAGCTCCAAGATGGGATCTCGCGGATACAGAATGTTACGATGGTGGAAATTGTTTTTCGTTGGCTCCCTGGATGTTTTCGGGGTACATAGGTATATATAAGAGGAAGAAGTACGTCGGTGGCCACCTGAGGGGCCCAGGAGATAGGGGGAGCGCCCAGAAGGGGTGGGCGCGCCCTCCTATCTCCTGGTCACCTCGTTCGCTGCTTGACATGTAGTCCAAGTTCTCTAGATCACGTTCGTTCCAAAAATCATGCTCCCGAAGGTTTCATTATGTTTGGACTCTGTTTGATATTCCTTTTTCTTCGAAATACCAAAATAGGCAAACAAAACAGCAGTACGAGCTGGGCCTGCGGTTAGTAGGTTAGTCCCAAAAATGATATAAATGTGTAAAATAAAGCCCATAAACATCCAAAAGGGGTAATATAATAGCATGGAACAATCAAGAGACGTATCACGTGCCAACGCAGGAGCTTTGCTATCTTAGGGTCCGCGACATACCGCTGCAGACGAGGAGTGATCAGAAAGTACCACACCACTTTTCGAGGAGCTTTCTTCCTCTTCTTGTATCGAGTGACGCCGCACACCAGACATATGGTAGACTCCACGTGCTCATCCCGATAAATGATGCAATTGTTCATGCACACATGGTATTTCACATGCAGTAAATCCAAAGGACACACGATTTTCTTTGCCTCCTCGAAACTGGTCGGGCACTTGTTCCCTTTGGGAAGACGTTCGTGCCAGAATGACATGTTCTCGTCGAAGCATGCGTCGGTCATTTTGTGTTTTACCTTCATCTCCAAAGCCATGAGCGTTACTTTCAGGCGCGTATCCTCGGGCCTGCATCCTTCATACAATGGAGTAACCGCATCTATCTCCAATTGATCCAGCTTGGCTTTCTCTCGGGCGGCAGCTCTTGCGTTATCTGTCAGCTTGAGAAGCAGCTCTTGAATATGAGGGTCCTGCACCCAGCCCATCGATGGTCCATCGTCGTCTGCTCCGGCATCTTCATATTAATGATCATGCCCTTCGTATGCTCCGGCATCTTCCTCATCATCATGTCCAGCATCTTCTACATGATGACTGTGTACTGCATCTACTTCGTGATCATGTCTTGGAGATTCTTCGTCTTCTCGCCTGCCCTCGCCGCGCTTCTCTTGCTACCCTTCCTAATTTCTTGCCCGGCCCCCATGGACGACTTCATAATCATATTCATCACCTTGCCACCGATAGCCATCCATGAAACCACGCAAGAGCAGGTGGTCCCGCACCTGTACGGAATCCAGGTCCATAAGGCTCCTCAGCTTGCATCTTTAACACGAACATCTTATCTCCGTCACATTCTTTTGAAGCATGTCGGCCTTCGCCGAGCTCAAAAACCTATTCACGATGCCTTCGGCCATCGTGCGGACCATGGTCGCCTGCAGGGTAGAGCAAAACGATAATTTAGAACCAAAAAAATTTGGCATGACTTTATCTAAAAATAGGACCAAAAAGAATGCATAGTGCCAAATTCTCGCCGAAACGGAAATGAATCAACATTCCTGCAAAATATTGGCAATTATCGCATTTCAAATACCGGTACCTGCAAACACAAACATATATGCAACACAACAAACATATGCAACACCACAAACATACGTAGATCTAGCTAGGCCATAAAAAGTGCATGTGCACATTGTTGGAGGAAGAAAAAAAGTAGATCTACAACATAAAGAAAGCTTTCCCCTTACTTACCTATCAAAAAAAGGTAATTTAACCACTTAATTTGGGTGAATCTATGGTGCAAATGAGGTGAGGAGGAGGAGGTAGCCGAGACAAGCTTGGAGGAGGAGGTGGAGAGAATGAAGTGGGGAAAGTGAGTGTGGTAGGTGGCTGTCCAAAATATCTAGCTGGTCCCAGGTTACTAATGGCGCACCACCTAAAAATGCGCCATTAGTAACCCTAGTTACTAATGGCGCATCTGTTACGTGGTGCGTCATTACTAGTTTTGCAAAAAAACTAGTAGTGGCGCACCGTGGATGTGGTGCGCCATTACTAGTTTTAACTGGGCCGGCCCATTATGGCACACAAAAATCTTGTGGGCCTTTACCTGGGCCGGCCCATTATGGCCCGCAAAATCTTGGGGGCCTTTAGCTGGGCCAGCCCATTATGGTCCGCAAAATCTCGTGGGCCTTTAGCTAGGCCGGCCCCTTATGGTCTGCAAAATCATGTGGCCTTTAGTTGGGCCAGCCCATTTAAACTTGATGGGCCGGTCCACGTGTCAACATATCAAAGGCGCGTCTCGCCCATTGGATGAGTGACACCTGTGCCAGCGCAGACCTGACACGTGTCTCTTCCAGCTAATGATGATTTTACACGTGGAAAATCCCCATTGGCCGGGGTTGTTAACGGGTTATCAGATCCAAAACCCGACCCGAGAGCTTAACGGCGTTCTGTTACGGTGGATGCCATGTGTCGGTCACCCTTGATGAAAGCACTTCTGTGACGCATGATTTATCGTCATGGTAGTGGACACTTCCGTGATGATTATTTTGGTAATGTCATGGAACGCTTCTACGACAGCACAGGTATGACTACATTCTGCCATAAAATCGTCATGGATGTACATGCATGACAAAAAACGCAACCTACTGTGACAAACACGTATCATCAAGGAAGTGTATTTTTTTTGTAGTGTTGTCACCACAGATAAGCACCTGCAAGACATACATCAATTGTTCTCAAATCCTTAAAGACTCAATCCGATAAGATAACTTCAAAGGTAAAACTCAATCCATTACAAGAGAGTAGAGGGGGAGAAACATCATAAGATCCAACTATAATAGCAAAGCTCGTGATACATCAAGATCATACCACCTCAATAACATGAGAGAGAGAGAGAGAGATTAAACACATAGCTACTGGTACATACCCTCAGCCCCGAGGGTGAACTACTCCCTTCTCATCGTGGAGAGCGCCGGGTTGATGAAGATGTCCATCGGTGAGGGATCCCCCCTCCAGCAGGGTGCCGGAACAGGGTCCCGATTGGTTTTTGGTGGCTACAGAGGCTTGCAGCGGCGGAACTCCCGATCTATTGTGCTCCTGGATGTTTTCGGGGTATATGGGTATATATAGGCAAAAAAAGTTGGTCAGGGGAGCCACGAGGAGCCCACGAGGGTGGGGGCGCGCCCAGGGGGGTAGGGCGTGCCCTGGACCCTCGTGGCCACCTCATTGCTTCACTGACGTCTACTCCAAGTCTCATGGATTGCGTTTGTTCAAAAAATAACTCTCCTGAAAGTTTCATTCCGTTTAGACTCCATTTGGTATTCCTTTTCTACGAAACACTGAAATAGGCAAAGCAATAGCAATTTGGGCTGGGCCTCCGGTTAATAGGTTAGTCCAAAAAATAATATAAAAGTGCATAGTAAAGCCCATTAAACATCAGAAACAGATAATATAATAGCATGGAACAATCAAAAAGTATAGATACGTTGGAGACGTATCAATTGCCATAGAAAGACGGGAGATGTGCTTGCTCCAAATTTTGAGGGCATGTCTGAGCGTTTTGAATTTGCGGCAGAGAATGGTGGCAGCATTGTTGGATCGTATGTGTCGATGCCACACCTCTTGAACAAGAGCAAAAAAGACGAGGAGCCAAGTATTACAAACATGGGTCTCATGACCCAATATTCAGAGCACACAAAGAACGTAAGCTCAACATGTCTGAGCATAGACAACTACAAATGAAAAGGGCTGAGAAGCCTGACTATCTACAAGCCCTACTAGAATGCCATCCATAGCACTCACGCTTATCTTGCGCATTTTAGAGTATCACTTTCACTTGTCTATGAACTGTATAGGCAACCCAGAGGTACCTTACCGCGGACGTGACTTTTCGAATAGATGATGTTGACCCTACAGGAGTGTACTTCTTCACACACGCTCTCACCACTTATCGCCATGTACATGTCATGTTTCTCGGCAACCTTCAAGCGGAAGCCTGGCAAGGGTGTCGGCAACGACCCGACTAACCAAATAAGTCTCTAGTCAAGGTTTATCGTCTATTCAGGTTTCATCCGCTGGGAGTCCGGCCGAGGTTTCCACATACGGCCCCAAACGATGTGTACAGGGTTCCACGACACCAAATGGGCGCCGGCATACCCGGCCACGAGCCTACCGCATCATAGCCTACCCCTCGGGTCAGCGCTGCGCATGGCCTCCAGCAACTACAAACAGCAGAAACTACATGCAACTCTTGGACAGAGGACAAGGGCGGCTAATAAGTCGAGAGGGTCAATGAAGGATCCCAATGAGTGGTAGTAGGTGTTCATGGATCACAAACACAGAACTCAGTTCTTGAGGACGGCTTCAATGAGACAACCCACCATGTACTCCTACATGGCCTCTCACCGCTACCTTTACCAAATCATGTTCACACACTTAGCTCTCAATGGTAGGACATGTTCACAACTTTCCAAGTCATCCCCATTGAATCAGACCTGACTCAACTCTAGGCAGGAGCTGTGTCACGCCCAATATGCGACCCTATCCAAAAGGAACTCGAAGGTCCCACCAAGGATAGACCCGCATATTGAAACGCTTTTGCAAGGTGGACATCATTACATCAACACTACAAAATAGATGGGGATACATACAAAAGGCATACAATGCCACACGAATACAACATCATCTTACATAAGAGCACCATCCGACTACGGATGAATCACAAACATAAAATCAAACGACATCCACCCTGCTAGCCCAGGCTGCCGACCTGGAACCTATCCCTTGATTGAAGAAGAAGCAGAAGAAGAACTCCAAACAAGCAAACATCGCTCTCGCGTCATGATCATCGCATAACCTGTACCTGCAACTGTTGTTGTAGTAATCTGTGAGCCACGAGGACTCAGCAATCCCATTACCATGGGTATCAAGACTAGCAAAGCTTAATGGGAAAGGAAGGGGTAAGTGGTGAGGTTGCAGCAGCGGCTAAGCATATATGGTGGCTAACATATGCAAATGAGAGCGAGAAGAGAAACAAAGGAACGATTGTGAAGCTAGCAATGATCAAGAGGTGTTCCTGAACTCCTACTTACGTCAAACACAACCCAAAGACCGTGTTCACTTCCCGGACTCCACCGAGAAGAGACCATCACGGCTACACACACGGTTGATGCGTTTTAATTCGGATCTGGTGTCAAGTTATCTACAACCAGACATTAACAAATTCCCATCTGCCACATAACCGCGGGCACGGCTCTCGAAAGTTTAAACCCTGCAGGGGTGTCCCAACTTAGCCCATGATAAGCTCTCGCGATCAACGAAGGATATACCTTCTCCCAGGAAGACCCGACCAGTCTCGGAATCCCGGTTTACAAGACATTTCGACAATGGTAAAACAAGACCAGCAAGACCTCCCGGCGTGCCGACATCCTGATAGTAGCCCCGCGTAACTCGTCTCAGGCCACGACCGGATGAGCAGTACGTACAACTAGAACCAGCACTCAAGTTTCCCCGAGGTGGCGCTGCTAGTGGCTCTAGTTTGGACCAACACTTAGACAAGCATTGGCCCGAGGGGGCTAAAATAAAGATGACTCTTGGGATGCGCGACTCCCAAGGGAAAAAGGTAATAGGTGATGTAAATGGTAAAACCAATGTTGGGCCTTGCTGGAGGAGTCTTATTCAAAGCGAACTGTCAAGGGGGTCCCATAAATCACCCGGTCGTGTTAGGAACGCAAAATCCGGGAACATAACACCGGTATGACGGAAACTAGGGCGGCAAGAGTGGAACAAAACACCAGGCATAAGGCCGAGCCTTCCACCCTTTACCAAATATATAGATGCATTAATAATATAAGAGATATTGTGATATCCCAACCAAAATCCTGTCCACCATGGAGCAATCTTCAACTTCACCTGCAACTAGCAACGCTATAAAAGGGGCTGAGCAAAGCGGTAACATAGCCAATCAATGGTTTGCTAGGAGGGGTTTCAAAGGTTACAGGTTCATGGCAATTTGGGAGGCTTGAAGAGCAAATGATAGATAACACAGCATAGCGACAGAACGAAGCAACTAGCATAGCAATGATAGTAGTGAGATCCAGGGTAGCGGTCATCTTGCCTGAAATCCCGCTAGGAAGAAGAATGAGTCCATGAAGAAGATGAAGCCACGAAGACGAACAACACATAGACGAACGCATCCTCACGATCGCAACGAAACGGGAACTATCGAGAAGAAGCACACAACATGGTAAACACACCACACATAGGCAAGATATGATGCACAACAAGCATGATGCATGACAAGGCTACTTGAAGCTACTCATGGCAAGAGATGATGCAAACAAGAACAACACATCAAGGCAAGTTTAAATGAGGCCGGAAACAACATATAACAATTCCGGTAAGTCCTCATATGCATATTTCGAAATTGTTCCAGATCTTAATAAACCTTATGTTCAAGTTATTAAACAGCAAGTTAAGATGCACCACGAGGATCTACACGAAATTCTAGTCAAGTTACATATAAAGTTCATTTAGTTCGGAGCTACGGCCTAGAAGATATGAGCAAAACAAGTTTAACATGTCATTGATGCAAAACGCATACAAACATCAAGCTAACACCTCAAAACAAGGATGCAACATGATAATATGAAGCTACATGCAAAATCAAGCTTGTTTCATATAGAGCACACTCAAAACGGAGCAACGGATCAACACATACACTCTATACAAGACATAACAACAATCTGCCCATAACAGCAACTAGGCATCTTACAAGCATCAAACCAACAGGCTACCGCATCTCAACGTAATAACAAACGGCATGGGCATGAAGTACAGGTAAAGCATGACAAAACATGAACACTGAGCTATCTCCAGAAATCACTAGAACATGCTCAAAAGGACATGGGAAGATTGCAAATTATAACAGTTTCAGACTTATCAGGAAATAACATCAGGTTGCAATGTTTAGAGCTATCAAACATCATGTTACAGGAACTTAACATGGCAAACAAAGGCATGACATTCTACTACTAAAAACATAGAACAAAAGTCCCTTACTGACAATGAACCAAAAGGGCACAGAAAATATGATGGCACCCATGTAAACATGGCAAGTTATATGACAGATTCATACATGGCAGGAACAACAATAAGTAGGCATGTTGGTGAGCTCGAACCACTCACCACGGAGAAATACATGGCATGGCAAGGCAACCAACAGTAAGAATACATGTTTATGAAGTTAAGCATGGCAAGAACAAGTTCATAGGGAGCATGGATCACTAGCAAAACACATGGCCAAAACTGAACTTAATGTTAACAGGCAGACAACAACATTATTTAGCAAGTTTGCAGCAAGATTACAACAAGCTACAACAGTCTATAAATGCAACCAGGGGCATTAATGGATAGATCATGACATGTATAACAATACATCCTTAGTGAACATCTCTAGATTATGCATAGCATGACTAGTAGCAGCAGGTTTACATAGCAACAAAATATAACAGAATCAGTCCGGAAAACAGCAACAGCAAGTGCCCTACTTAACAAGCTCAATGCACTCAGTACACAAGTCACAAAAATACATGTATAGCATCACTAGAAAGATGGCATGGCATAGTTCAAAACACATAAAGACATCAACCTCATAGGATGCACACACCAAACATGGCAAAAATGACAAATGAGCATATTATAACAGTTTCAGCAGATTAACAGCAACATGCACTCTTCCAACAACATTTCGGGCATCAAGATGAGCTCAAATGAAAATGATACAATGAGATGAAATGAATTACTCGTCGAGGCAAACAATTTTACATATTATACGCATGAAACGGAGCAGTATGCAGCAAGTTACGATGCGATGAACATGGCATGACAATGCTGAAATATTCGGGGACTTGGGCAAAAACGGGGTCAACCTCCAGTTTGCACGGTTTTCGAGGATGGCCGGGGTTCTCGCCGGAGTAGCTGCCGGAGAGAATGGGGAAGACGTCGGGGAGGCGGATCCGTGGCCGGGGAGACCTCCTCCGGCCGAATCTCGCCGGATCCGGCGCGGGGCGGCGAGGCGCGGCGGGGCGGGCTTCATGGCCGGCGGCGGCGGCGCGCACGGCGCAGCGGCGAAGCTTCGGACGGCGCCGCGACGAGCGAAAAACGGGCAGCTCGGGAGGCTGGGCGGCCTTGCGCGGTGGCGGCTCGGGCGAAGCGGCGCGGGCCGTCTTCGACGAGCCTGGAGCTCGCGAACGGGCGGCGGGATCCGATCACCGGCGGCGGCGGCGGCGGAAGGCGGCGCAGAAGCGGCGGAGACGCGGCGGCGTGGGGCGGAGGGCGCGGGCGGCGAAGCGGCGGCGGCGGCGTGGCGGGCTCGCGGGCCCGGATGGGCCCCGTGGGCCGCGGCGCGATGAGGAGAGAGAGGGCGTGGGCCGAGGGGGGAGGTGGCGGCTCCGGATTGGTCCAGGAGGCGGCGGGGGTTGACATGGTGGCCTGTGATTCGCCGGAGTGAGGTGGCTGGCGGCGGTGGACACGTCCGGCGATGGAATGGACATGTCCGGCTGCGGGAGGAGGAAGATGGCTAGGGTTTCATCCGGGAATTTCGGGGGAGGTGGCCTATTTATAGATTCTGGGAGCTAGGAGAGTCCAAATGAGGAGCGGTTTTCGCCCACACGATCGTGATCGAACGACCGAGAGCATGGAGGGGGGTGTTAGGCTGCACACAAAAGAGGCCTTCGCGGTTACCCGGTTAATCGTTGGAGTACCAAACGACCTCCAAATGGCACGAAACTTGACAGGCGGTCTACTGGTGCTATACCAAGGCCGCTTGGCAAACCTCGGGCCATTCCAAGAAAGTTTAACACCCGCTCACAACAAGAGACAAAAGGGGGACGCCGGAGGACATAGGAGTGCCGGATTACAAAACGGACAACGGGGAAAATGCTCGGATGCATGAGACGAACACGTATGCAAAATGAGATGCACATGAGGACATGATATGAAATGCAGATGATGACATGGCAAAATGCAACACGCAAGCACATGACATGGCAACAACAGCGAATAACTGGCATACACCTGGCGCATCGAATCCGGGGCGTTACAAGCTGGCATGGAAAACAAGCATGAATGAGTAGACACATCAGGACTCAAACAACTCCTACTCATGCTAGTGGGTTTCACCTATTTACTAAGGCAATGACAGGTCATGCATAGGAAAGGGATTCAACTATCGCAGCATGTAACAGCTGAATAGTTGTTCTCCTAATGCAGTAAAATAGAGCAGAACCGAGAGAGTGGGATGGTATTAGAATAAACAAGTGGGTCTTTCTTGCCTGGCACTTCTGAAGATACTATAGCTCTTCATCGGTGTCATGGATCTCATCATCGGAACCACGTCTACTGAGAGGGGACAAATACCGGCAAACAAGGAAGAAAACTATGAATGCAATGCACAATATGATGCATGATCATGACATGTCAATATGCTGTGATTTGAGCTAATGCAACTAGCAAGAGGTTAAATGTAGTTGGTTTGAACCCTAGGGTCAAATTCAAACACCATATGTGCAGGTTTAAATGCCATTTATATGATTTGACATAAACAGCAGCCATAAGTTGTTCTAACATGCATGAAAATGATATAGATGGATAGATTCGATGTTTCTGATCATTTTTCATATATAATTTATTTCATTTGGAGTTACGGTTGAACTTGTATGAATTTTATAAGTTTAGGATATTTTTTGATATTTCCTGGATTAATTAAAATACAAAAACTATTTACTACGTCAGCATGACATCAGCATTGCATCAGTAGGTCAACGGGCTAGTCCAGGTAAACCTAACGTGTGGGGTACACATGTCAGTGACACATGGACTAATCCCGCTCAAACCCAGCACTGACTGGGGTTTGACCAGGGGTAGGGCCCACTGTCAGTGGTTGTTAGGGTGCTTAATTGGCTGGGTTAGCACCTAATGATGTCCAAGTCGGGAGTCACTGGAGTTTCGCCGGCGACGACCATTTCGCGCGGCGGAGATTGTCGAGATTTCGCTACAGCCCATGGTTTGAGGCGGGGTTTGGCTTGGCATGAAGCTAGTGCTTGTCCACATCCAACGGGCCAGACGGGAGGCCTCTGGGTGGCCGGATATGTCGACGGTGTCGAGTTCCCCGGTGGCCGGAATTTGGACCTAAACGGAAACGACGGTACAGGGTGGATCCTAGAGAGATGGTGGTGTCTACGGGTTCCTGGGAGCGCACTGAGGATGAAAAAAATGCTCGAACGCGGCATGTGTGGGCTCTAGCCACAACGGCGACATGGCCGGCGACGACCAAGCTTTCGGGCAGGGTGGAGCTAGAACTAGGGGACGAGTGGGGTGACAGGGCTTGGGGCGAAACGACGAGGAGCTCACCTTGAGTGGAAGGGGATGCTCAGAGGGCGCGAGGACGTACGGGATTGGACGAATCGGGCGACCGCATCCGGCAGCCCTAGACAGGGAAGAAATGCCGCAGCATCGTCTTGGGGCATCCGGGCTTCAGTGGGTCGGCATAGAGGGTCTTGGGGTCCGGGCGGAGCTCGGGGTCACGGCCACAGTGCAAGCGAACGGTTGTGGGCACAGCGGCATGGAGCGGCGGCGACGGTGCGCTCGGTGTGTATGAGAAAGAGAGTGCCAGAGGGAGGGGAGAGCTCAGGGAAGAGAGAGGAAGAGCCAGACGGCTCCGGGAGGCTGCATGGCGGCCTTAGCGGCCTCCAAAAGCGGCAGCAAGCAGGAGGTGGTGCGCGCGCAGCGCCCATGCTCCCTGCCTACTAGCGTAGGGAGGAAGACGACAAAGGGGGCTACGGTGTTGTGCTGGGCCAGTTGGCTGGGCCGCCAGCTGGGCCGGCCAGATGCAGTGTTGGGCCGCACAGGTAAGTCCCAGGTAAGACTCTCTCTCTCTCTCTCTTATTTTTCACTACTATTTCTATTATTCTGTTTTGATTTAGTTTGAAAACTAAACCATTTTAAAACTTTCTGTAAATTTTTATGTGAGCTCAGAGAGCTAGTCCAAGGTCACATGCAAACTTAAAAAATATTTGAACATTATTTCTTATATAGCAGAAATAATTCCAACCCAAATATATTATTGATTTAAATCAAAGGCCCCAAATAAATTATTTCTGCGACTCCAAAAAGTATTGGTTTGAATTTTACCTCATGCCAATATTTTCACAGAATAACAGGAACATTTTCTCGGACTCATTTCATGATATTCAAATGTTGATTATTTTTAGAGGTTTTCTGAGGCTTTGAAAATTCCTCAGTTCAAATTTCATTTGAATTTAAACATGATGCTCACATGGAAGCTAGCCTAGGTCAGACCAGAACTAGGGATGTGACAGGAACCAATATGAGAATCCAGGTTCCGCTATTGGTTATTGACCGGAGAGGTGTCTTGGTCGTATCTACATAGTTCTCGAACCTGTTGGGCCAGCACGCTTAACGTTCGATGACGATATGTATTACATGAGTTATGTGTTTTGGTGACCGAAGGTTGTTCGGAGTCCTAGATGGGATCATTGATATAACGAGGAGTCTCAAAATGGTCAAGAGGTAAAGATTGATATATTGGACGAAAGTATTCGGACACAAGAATGGTTTTGGAAAGGTTCGGATATTTTTTGGAGTATCGGGAGGTTACCAGAACCCCCCCTCCCCCCCCGGGGAATTATTGGGCCTACATGGGCCATAGGGGAGAGGTGATGCAGCCCACAAGGGGTAGCCGCGCCCCATATCGGTGTCCAAACCGGTGGATCTCGGGTAGGGGGTCCCGAACTGTGCGTCTAAGGCTAATGGTAACAGGAGGCGGGGGGGGGGACACAATGTTTACCCAGGTTCGGGCCCTCTCGATGGAGGTAATACCCTACTTCCTACTAGATTGATCCTGATGATACGAGTATTACAAGAGTTGATATACCATGAGATCGTAGAGGCTAAACCCAAGAAGCTAGCCTATGATTATGATTGTCCTGTTCTACGGACTAAACCCTCTGGTTTATATAGACACCGGAGGGGGCTAGGGTTACACAAAGTTGGTTATAGAGAAGGAAATCTACATATCGGAATTGCCAAGCTTGCCTTCCACGCAAAGGAGAGTCCCACCTGGACATGGGACGAAATCTTCAATCTTGTATCTTCATAGTCCAACAGTCCGGCTAAAGTATATAGTTCGGCTGTCCGAGGACCCCATAATCCAGGAATCCCTCTGTAGCCCCTGAACCATGCTTCAATGACGATGAGTCCGGTGCGCAGATTGTCTTCGGCATTGCAGGGTGGGTTCCTTCTCCGAATACTCCATAGAAGATTTTGAACATAAGGATCGTGTCCGGCTCTGCAAAATAAATTCCACATACCACCATAGAAAGTACAATATTCCACCAATCTAATCTGCTGACAATTTTTCATAGCGTGACATCACGCAGCGGCCCGGTCATTATGCGAACCATTTTCCCAACCTGCTACCGCACATATTGCGAGGCGGTTTTATTGGAACGTCTTATCGAAGCAGAGATCGTGTCCCCTTATCATGAGATTCTCATCAATACGGGTGTGGGTAACCCAACCGCGCCATCAATCGCGGCGCTTGGGGAATAAGTGACTTTACCGGGCAAGTGGCGAGGTGCAGGATCCCTGCTGCCTTTATAAGGAGATAAGGGCTCCCCTTTTTCACCCACGCCTTCCTCTCTCTCTGCTTATCCATTATCTCTCTCGCTCGAGCTCCAGTGCCCAAGCATTCGTATTCTCCGCCCACAAAGGCCCTCCGAAAATCTCCGGATCCGGAGCAGGAGGCAAGTGGATGGCCTCTACCGTCCGGGAGAAGGATATCAAAAACCTCCGGGAGGTCGGGTATCTGGCCAAGAAAATCAGCCATCGTCTCCCGACGGTGGGACAGATCGTCCCAACCCCGGAACCCAACGAGAGGGTTGTATTCCTCCCTCACTTTGTCCGCGGGCTAGGGTTTCCCTCCACCCATTCATTCGCGGCATCATGTATTATTAGGGGATCAATTTTCATGATCTATCCCCCAATTCCTTCCTCAACATCTCGACATTCATCGTCGTGTGCGAGGCCTTTCTCCGCATCTCACCACACTTCGGATTATGGCTGAAGATTTTTAATGTGAAGCCCAAGGTAATGAGCGGCGAGCACGCCGAGTGCGGAGGTGCCATGGTGAGCAAGATGCCCAATGTCACATGGCCATCAGGTACTTTCAATGATTCCGTCAAAGAGTGGCAACATCAGTGGTTCTATGTCACTGAGCCGCGTGACCCAAAATGGGCTGCAGCTCCCGAATTCCGATCCGGAGATCCCCTGCGGCTTACATCCTGTCCCAAGAAAAGGCCTGAACTGGTCTTCGTCCGATGAAATGTCGGTGCTCCAGACGCGCGTCAAGGATATGTAAGACTAGAATATCAAACTTGTCAATGTAGTCTAGGTGATGTTAGTTTGCCGAATTCTTCCTTGTCAACAGAGGGCTTGCAATTTATGGGAATTCGACCCGGCCAAGCACCAGACCCTGCTAGAGCTCTTAGGCTCCTCACACAAGGACATCTGGAAGGTGCTCTTTAAGTCTGGAAAATCATGGCCGAACTCCGCCGAGGACCGCGGATACCAAGTGTCCCGCCCTGCAAGTTCGGTAAGTCATTGTTTGTTGGCAATTCGCACATTTGATTCGCATAACCCGAGGGAAATGCTTGATGTGTTTTCCACAACTCTCCTAGGGCTTGACGAAGAAGGCGGGGCGGATCTACTGTCCGGCCCCACTGCCCGAAGAACTAGCCGGCCCACTTTTGACGAAGATGTTGATCCCGGCGCCTTACAAGGCGCCGAAGAAGAAGGCCGAGAAGGAGGCCAAAAACACCAGGGGCGCCTTCGTCACCGCGGCACTTCGGACACAATATCCGGAGACTCTGATGCCCACTCTTCCTCCGGAGAGGTCGAGGAAGAGGAGGAAGACCAATCCCTAGTGAGGGGACGAAAGAAAAGGACGGCCTCCACACCATTGGAGGCTGAGTCGCCTAAGAAAGGAAAAACTCCCCTTCTGAAGGAGTCCATCGCCGCTGCCGACAGCAGCCCGGAGTGGTATCCCAAGGCCTAGTCCCTGGTGAACTCGTGAGTATATAAAATCCGAACATGTTTGTGCTTCCAAACACACTATGGCATGATGTTTTGATCATCGATCCATACTTTTCTGATAGTCCGGCGAGGTCCCGCACTGAACAATCCTCACCGGAGGGTTCCCTGGGTTTGGATGCTATGGACAGCGGGACACCCCCGAAGGCCCCTTACGCAAAACACGTAAACGACACCGAGGCATCATCCAAGAGGGACCCAGGCCAAGGAGAGGGTGAAGAACATAAAGGCGGCGCCAGGGGGTCAAGCTTCAAGGGTTGGACACATGGGAGGGAAGGTTCCCATGGATGTCGATGGCGGGGGCTATCTCGAATTCGGCCCCCAGCCGGGCACGATTCCGGAGAACGATATGGCTCCGGAATCAGGTAGGTAGACTCCCTCGGCTGGAGGGGGTGCGCCTGTTCCACCAGCAAGTTCTGTCCAGCCAGAGGTGCCGGATACTTTATCGGCAGTGCTGAAGAGGGCCTCCATCATTGAAGAACATCGTGCCCTTATGGGTACGGTGATTGAGAAGATTCCGTCCGCTGAGAGTGGACTGAATGAATCCTGCATCAGCCTTATAACGGGCTTTGAGGTATGCTTTGTGAGGTTTCGAACAATGTCATAGTGTAGGTAGTAGCCCCTGATACACTGTTCAGTGAAAGAAGGCACTGGACAGAGGATCAAATATATGTTCGCAGGAGACTTACTTTATGGCATCTCTCCCTCTTCCTTTTTTATAAGCAGGCGTCTATAGCGACTGCCACCTCTCATACTGTGGAAGTCTCCGGACTGAAGCAAAGTCAGGAGAGGGCCGAAGAAGAACTCGGCCGAGGGAAGAAACAGTTGGAGGATAATCAAGGTATGCCAAAAAACCTTGCTCGCGTTCAGCGCAAATGAGTTATTTAGTGTGATAGAAATATGTTCATGGTTTGGTTTAGGGGCGATGACCGAAGTCGAATCTCTTAAGAAGGTTGTTGCCGAGGCTGAGAAATAGGCAGCCGCAGATGAGAAGCACGAGTCCAGGGTTATTGAGGCTGAGCAAGAGCTCCAAGAGGCTGTGAAGAAATGCTAGACCTTGTAGCAAAGCTTACCTGAGAAAGAATCCGGACTCACCAAGGCTCATCAGGTCGCACGCGATGCCCGGTGGAAAACCCAAGGCGGCCTGCAGGAAATCCAAGAGGCGAGGAATATTTCGCGGCGGGTAAGGCTTTTTCTATGCAAAGCAAGTATTTGAGGAGAAAATAAAGTTGCTAATTTGAAAACTGATTTCTCCAGGGGTATTTGCGGAGCTGCCATGTAGCATATCTGATGTCGCACAATTGTATCGAGCTGAAGAAAGGAGCACTACGGACAAGCTCTTCTGATCACAGTATCTGGCACCGGTGTATCCGATGCCATTTGCCGATCAGCTAAAGCGGCTAATCGAACTGCATAAGGCGGCCGAAGTAGCCATGAAGGATTTAATTATCCGGCTATGGCCTGCCGAGCCGATTCCAAGCAGCTACTTCGGGCTCATGAAGCAGCTTGTGAGTGCCTGCCATCGACTTGATGTCTGATGACCCGCCAGAATACGGGATAGTTGTAGCCTCTTTCAATAAGTAAGAGTGTCGAACCCAACGAGGATCTAAAGTTAGAAAAAATACTCTCTCAAGTCCTATCGGCCACTGATACGACTGTACGCAAGCTTGACGTTCGCTTTACCTAGAACAAGTATGAAACTAGAAGTACTTTGTAGGTGTTGTTGGATAGCTTTGCAAGAAAGTAAAGAACGCGTAAATATAAATTAGGGGCTGTTTAGATAAAGAAGCAAAAAAGTAAATAAAGCGAGTGTGGAAAAGTGGTGGTAGGAGTTGTGAAATTGTCCCTAAGCAATTGACTACTTTACTAGACCGATAGCAAGTTTTATGTGGGAAAGGCCACTGCTAGCAAGTCATCCCAGACTTGGAATTCTAGGCACTTATGATTGTAACTATTAGCAAGCATCCGCAACTGCTAACGTTCATTAAGGTAAAACCCAACCATAGCATTAAGATATATTTGTCCCCCTTCAATCCCGTATGCATCAATTTCTATGCTAGGTTGAAGCTTCTGTCACTCTAGCCCTCCAATACATAGTCCTATCAAAATACAACTAACCCTATGGTGTGATCCACGCGCACGCGCATATGATGGGCACCAAAGGTCAGCAACATAACCACAAGAAAATTAAATCAATCATAGCAATTCATTAACCACCAATTGGACAACGAAAATCTACTCAGACATCATAAGATGGCAACACATCATTGGATAATAATATGAAGCATAAAGAACCATGTTAAAGTAGAGGGTACAACGGGTTGCGGGAGAGTGGACCTCTATAGATAGAGGGGGGAAGGTGATGGAGATGTTGGTGAAGATGGCGGAGGTGTTGGTGAAGATCGCGGTGATGATGATGGCCCCAGGCGGCGTTCCAGCGCCACCGAAAGCAAGGGGGAAAGAGCCCTCCTTTTCTTATTCTTCCTTGACCTTCTCCCTAGATGGGATAACGGTTTCCCCTCTAGTCCTTGGCTCCCATGGCTTGGGAGGGGCGAGAGCCCCTCCGAGATTGGATCTATCCCTCTGTTTCTGCATTCTGGAATTCTGCCCTGGCATCGTTTCCTTTATATGTGGAGATCCGTAACTCCGATTGGATTGAAACCTTCGCCCAGATCGTTTTCCAAAAATTAGCTTTCTTGCGGCCAAAGAAGGGCATCAACCGCCTTACGAGTGGCCCGGGAGGGTGGGGGCGCGCCCACCTGGAGTGGGCATGGTCCCCTATCTCCTGGCCACCTCAGGCACCGAATCGCGTTGATTTTACTTCCCAAAAATCACAAATATTCCAAAATAATTCTCCGTCCGTTTTTATCCCGTTGGGACTCCGTCTTATATGGGGTTTCCGCGAAACATAAAACATGCAATGAGGAGAACTGCAGCCAATGGATCAATATGTTAGTCCCAAAAATAGTATAAAAAGTTGCCAAAAGTATATGAAAGTTGAATAATATTGGCATGGAACAATAAAAAATCATAGATACGACGGAGAGTATCAATGTCATCAAGCGGTCGGTCTGTATTGAGGGTGCGCGAATGGCCTTCGCCCGTGCACAGGTGCACTGGGGGAAGATGGATGCTGAAAAGCTGATGACCGAGGGACCGCCGGAGGGGAAGGTGCACCGCAAGCCCGAGTTACGTTATGATAGTATCCTGAAAGGATCTCGTATTGCGGAGGAGCAATGCACCAAGGACATTATATTTCCATGAATACAGTCATGTTGTCCTTTGTAATGTTGAACAAGGTCATTTCTATAATTTATTGCCTGTTATTTGAGAATTTTTCCTCCTGTGCGGCCGTTTTATATATTAATCGTGAGAGTTGGCCAGTCGTCGGCTTGTGCCCCCACGTAGGAAGTACGGGGGTGTTCGGGATAACTATGAGCACTCTTTATCCCAGTTTTGGGTCCTTGAAGGAGGTGTTCAATGCAACAAACCAGACAATCGGACTATAAGGCTTTATCACTCTCACTTAGCCATAGGAGTTTGACAAAAGGAAGGTAGGCGCAACCCCTGGTGTTTGGAAGACCGCACGAGGGGCTCTATAAGCACCTGATCGGGAGAAGAGCCAATCCATCGCACGCTACATTAGTGATCACATAATACAGAAGAAAACCTTAAAGATTTTACAACCTCTCGAACAGCTGACCAGCTCTCGCTGTATCATGACAGTCAGTTTTCGGCTTTCTCTACTAAGGTGCTCGTCCGGAAGAACCGGGACACAATCGCAGTAGTTCTCCCTGTACCGCCCTAGCCGATATAGCGGAATGTAAGGCAGCAAAACATAGGAGCCCGGCAAACCCAACTATTGACCCATGACATGATTCGGAGCTGATGCATATAATGCTATAACTTCAGGGTGCCGAATGACCGTGAAGGTGTTCGGACTTTATTGGTGTATTATGGGTATGATGAAGCCCCTGGCATATTAAGGCATATCACGATGTACGGATGCCATTTGAAAAAAGTGTCAATAAGAAACAACAGCAGATAAGCATCATATAAAGCCACATGTTGTAATTAAATAACACGTCGATGCGTATGAGTATAGGTAATGTGATAAAAATAAATATGACTTCGGAACCTGCTGAGACCAGGCGGGAGGAGGCTATGTGCGGATCCGGAGTGTAATAGGATGGTCATCAAGGGGAATATTTAAGGACTCCCTTACGCATTCGTGCTTCTTCCCTGTCGCCAATCTTGGCCTATGCGAAAGTGGACCTGCAAAGAAAGTGCAAAAAAGATATTTGTGTGCCACAGAGCGGTTAAGCCGCATTGTGTGGCCTATCCTAGCTATGCCTCCGTTTGCTGCCAGAGTGTTTTAATTGAGCTCTAAACGAGTTGGGCTATCCTGCCGCGAAGTAGTTCAGACTCCCTTGACGGTGTCCGAGAGCTTGGCCGTCAACTCGAGGTTCGATTGAAAGATGCCACTCGTTGCTTCTCCCTTTAAGGGGGCGGTATACTCTTCGGCACAGAGGGGGAGTTTGGCCTTGCAATTAACTGTTATGACGCCACGCGGACCGGGCATCTTTAGCTTTCGATAGGCATAATGTCGCACCGTGTTGAATCGAGCAAACGCGGTTCGTTCGAGCAGTGCATGATAATTACTATGAAAAGGGACGATGTCGAAGATTAACTCTTTCGTCCGGTAATTGTCCAGTGATCCGAAGACTACCTCCAGAGTGATGGAGCCTGTAAAACGGGCCTCCACACCTGGTATAACACCTTTAAAGGTAGTTTTAGTGGGCTTGATCATCGAATAATCAATACCATCTTGCGCACTGTGTCCTAATACAAGAGGTTTATACTGCTGCCTCCGTCCATAAGGACTCATGTAAGGTGGAATCCATCAAATATTTGGTCAAGGACTAGCGCGGCTGAATTGCCTTGATTGGTATTGGCCGGACGATCCGTACGATCGAGAGTGATCAGACATAGTTTATATTCTGGGGCGACTGGCTTCGTTAAGTCGACATCCCTAAGAATGCACATCCGTTAAAGCTTGGGAATGTGTGTGGCGTTTATCATATTCACCGTTTTGATTTGCAGGGGAAATTTCTTTTGCCCTCCTATGTTTGGTGATCGGGACTCCTCATCGTCGTCATTGCTTTGAGACCCCTTCCCCTTGTTTTTGGCACCTGACCTGCCGGCTTGTTTGAAGACCCAACAATCTCTGTTTGTATGACTTGGCTGGTGTTCCTGGGGTGCCATTAATTTGGCATGGACAGTCGAGTATGCGGTCTAGACTGGACGGCCCCGAATTGTTCTTTTGGAGTGGCTTTTTTCGCTGACCAGACTTAGAGCCACTGAATCCGGCGTTAACTGTCGTGTCTCCATCGTTATCACCATTTTTGTAACGCTTGTGTTTGTTGCATCAGGGCTTGCCTTTGCTATCTCTGGCCTCTGATGTGCCAGGATTGCTTGATGTGTTGTTGCTACGAGCCATCCAGCTATCCTCGCCCGCACAAAAGCGGGTCATGAGTGTCGTGAGGGCTGCCATGGAATTCGGCTTTTCCTGGCCGAGATGTCGGACAAGCCACTCGTCATGGATTTTATGCTTAAAGGCCGCTAGGGCTTCGGCATCCGGACAGTCAACAATTTGGTTCTTTTTAGTTAGGAACCGAGTCCAGAATTTCCTGGCTGACTCTCCGGGTTGTTGGGTTATGTGACTTAAGTCATCAGCATCCGGTGGTCGCACATAAGTGCCCTGGAAGTTATCCAGGAATGCGTCTGCTAGGTTCTCGCAACTTCCAATGGAGTTTGTCGGCAAACTATTCAGCCAATGCCGAGCCGGTCCCTTGAGTTTTAGTAAGAGGTACTTGATGGTGTGTAGATCATCTCCGCGGGCCATGTGAATATGGAGAAAGAAATCTTCTATCCATACCATGGGGTCTGTAGTCCCATCGTAGGGCTCGATATTTACGGGCTTAAACCGTTCTGGGAATTCATGATTCATTATTTCCTCAGTGAAGCATAGGGGGGGTGCGGCGCATCTATGCCGGGCTACATCACGACACAGTTCAAATGAGTCTAGTCTGTTGTATTCGGCCCAGCCGGATTTGTATTTAGCATATCCGGCGTGACGGTCATCATCAGGCGTTGAGGCGCGCCCCTGTGATCCGTATATCGATCTTGACTGTCCAACTTTGTTTTCCAGTTTGTCTCGCAGGTCATGCGTGTAGCCCCGGGCCTTTGTGTTTTTGCTTGTTTGGCGACGGGGTGCGGCTGGACTTCGGGCTGATACGACCCTTTTCTAGGCCACTAGGTGGCCGGTCAGCCGCATCCTGCACTGGTAGTGTAGGCTTTAATGCCTTCTCCTCGAGTTGAGGTAGCAACCTGCGCTTTGGGTAACTTTTTGTTGGGTGTTCGAGTCTATATTGCTCGGCCGCCAGGACCTCAATCCATCTATCAGTTAGCAGATCTTGATCAGCTTCAAGTTGCTGCTGCTTTTTCTTCAGGCTTTGTGCAGTGGCTATAAGCCGGCACTTGAAGCGCTCCTTCTCGACGGGATCCTCAGGCATGATGAATTCTTCATTGTCGAGGCTCACCTCGTCTTCGGAGAGGGGCATGTAATTATCATCCTCCGAGTCTCCATCCATTGCCTATTTATCAGGGCTAACTTGCCCATCCTCCTGTCCGGCCTGCTCGAAGCTTGGCTGGGCGGGATTGTTTTCGTCTTCAGCACCATCCGGAGTGCTATTGTCTCTTGTGCTGGTATCGCCATTTTTGCTATGGCGGGGCTTAGAGCGGCACCGTCGGTGCTTAGATTGCTTCTCGAGGGGATTATCCTCTGTTGCCTCATCGCCGTTGCTTTCTTTGGGCGTGTCCACCATAGATATATTATATGATGAGGTGATTGTCCAGCGCCCTGTGGGTGGTGGTTCCTGTTCTTCTCCTGCATCGTCATCCATACCGTCGATGTTTTCAGACTCGAAATCAAGCCTGTTGGTTAAGTTGTTGACAATGGCTATTAAGTGGGTGGTGGGTGGGGAACGAATTTCTTCGTCGTCCGCTTCCCACTCAAGCCGGACATAGTTCGGCTATGAGTCTCTTGGCAGGGACAACGACTTCAATGAATTTAGCACGTCGCCCAAGGGCGAGTGCTGAAAGGTATACGCGGAGGTGAACTCCATGATCGGTGCCCAATCAGATTCGATGGGCACGGATAGACGCGGTTCTGAGCCTATGGCTGGAGACGAGTCCGAGGATCCAATGACACAGACCTCATCGGAGGCGAAGTCTTTGTTCAGCTCTAACGCCGCTGAGTGTGCGGCCTCCGTGACGGGGTCCATCCACCCGTCCTCGGATGGCACGATCCTCTCCGGATTAAGAGTCGTGGCAACCGCAGGTGTGATCTCCCAAACGTCGTCTGATGGCAAATCTAATTCATGCTCCTCGCGACCGTTCGATACACCTGTCATGGTCTCAAATCCGTCGAAGATTGAGTCTCCGCGGATGTCAGCGATGTAGTTCAGGCTTCCAAACCTGACCTAAAGGCCAGGGGTGTAGCTATCGATCTGCTCCAGATGGCCAAGTGAGTTGGCTCGCAGTACGAAGTTGTCGAATAAGAAAATCTATTCGAGGAGGAAAACCTCACCCTGGATCGCACCATTCTAGATGATTGCAGGAGACATCAAGCATTATCGTGAAGACACAATGGAACTCTCAATGAAAGCACCAATGTTGGTGTCAAAACCGGCGGATCTCGGGTAGGGGGTCCCGAACTGTGCATCTAAGGCTAACGGTAACAGGAGCCGGGGGACAAAATGTTTACCCAGGTTCGGGCCCTCTCGATGGAGGTAATACACTACTTCCTACTTGTTTGATCTTGATTATATGAGTATTATAAGAGTTGATCTACCACGAGATCGTAGAGGCTAAACCCTAGAAGCTAGCCTATGATTATGATTGTCCTGTCCTACGGACTAAACCATCCGGTTTATATAGACACCGGAGGGGGCTAGGGTTACACAGAGTCGGTTATAGAGAAGGAAATCTACATATCCGAATTGCCAAGCTTGCCTTCCACGCAAAGGAGAGTCCCACCCAGACACGGGACAAAGTCTTCAATCTTGTATCTTCATAGTCCAACAGTCCGACCAAAGTATATAGTCCGGCTGTCCGAGGACCCCCTAATCCAGGACTCCCTCGCCCCCTCCCATGGGGAGTCCGAATTGGACTAGGGGAGGGGGTGCACCCCCTTTCCTTCTCCTCTTCCCTCTCCCTTCCCCCTTTTCCCCATCCATGAGAATGAAAGAGGGGGGCGAATCGTACTAGGACTGGGAGTCCTCGTAGGACTCCCCCCTCCTTGGCGCGCCCCTTGTGGCCGACCTCCTCCCCTCCTCCTTTATATATGGGAGCAGGGAGCCACCCCAAAGCACATCAATTGTTTAGCCATGTGCGGTGCCCCCCTCCACCATTTACTCCTCCGGTCATATTATTGTTGTGCTTAGGTGAAGCCCTGCCCGGATCACATCACCAACACCGTCATCATGCCATCGTGCTGACGGAACTCATCGACTCCTTCATACCTCTACTGGATCAAGAGTTCGAAGGACATCATTGGGCTGAACATGTGCAGAACTCCTAGGTGCCGTGCATTTGGTACTTGATCAATTGATTCGAGAAGATGTTCTAATACATCAACCGCATTGAGTTAATGCTTCCGCTTTCGGTCTACGAGGGTATGTGGGAACACTCTCCATTTCTCATTGCTATGCATCTCCTAGATAGATCATGCATGAGCATAGGAAATTTTTTGAAATTGCATGCTACATTCCCAACAGTGGCATCTGAGCGAGGTCTATGCGTAGATGACATGGACGAGTAGAATACAAAAAGGTGTGGGCGGTGATCGTCATACTGCTTGCCACCTGTTGGATGAAGTGGCTTGGACCAACCTTACATGACCGAGTTCATGAGACCGGTTCCACCGACAGACATGCAACTAGTTTTTCATAAAGGTGGCTGGCCGGTGTATGTTTCTCCAACTTTAGTTGAATCGAATTTGACTACGGTCGGTCCTCGTGAAGGTTAAAACAGCAAACTTCATAAATCACCTTTGTGGTTTTTTGTGCCGTAGGTATGTACGGTTCATGCTAGCAGCCCGTAGCAGCCACGTAAAACTTGCAACAAACAAAGTAGAGGACGTCTAACTTGTTTTTGTAGGGCATGTTGTGATGTGATATGGTCAATACATGATGTGATATAAATATTGTTTTATGAGATGATCATGTTTTGTAGAAGTTATCAGCAACTGACAGGAGCCATATGGTTGTCGCTTTATTGTATGAAATTCAAACGCTATGTAATTGCTTTACATTATCACTAAGTGGTAGTGATAGTCGTAGAAGCAATAGTTGGCGAGACGACCACGACGCTACGATGGAGATCAAGGTGTCAAGTCGGTGATGATGAAGATCATGACGTTGCTTCGGTGATGGAGATCATGAGCAGAAGATGATGATGGCCATATCATGTCACATATTTTGATTGCATGTGATGTTTATCTTTTATGCATCTTATTTTTCTTAGTATGGCGGTACCATTATAAGATGATCCCTTACTAAAATTCAAGGTATAGGTGTTCTCCCCGGGTATGCACTATTGTGAAAGTTCTTCATGCTGACACACCACGTGATGATCGGGTGTGATAAGCTCTACATTCAAGTACAGCGGGTGCAAGCCAAATTTTCACACGCGGAATACTCGGGTTAAACTTGATGAGCCTAGCATGTACAGATATGGCTCAGGGCACCCGAGAGAGAAAGGTCGAATGTGAATCATATAGTAGATATGATCAACATAGTGATGTTCACCATTGAAGACTGCTCCATCTCACATGATGATCGGACAAGGTTTAGTTGATTTGGATCACATATCATTTAGATGACTAGAGGGATGTCCATATAAGTGGGAGTTCTTAAGTTATATGATTAATTGAACTTTAATTTATCATGAATTTAGTCCTGATAGTATTTTGCAAATTATGTTGTAGATCAATAGCTCGCGTTGTAGCTTCCCTATGTTTTTTATATGTTCCTAGAGAAACTAAGTTGAAAGATGATAGTAGCAATGATGCGGACTGGGTCCGTGATCTGAGGATTGTGCTCATTGTTGCACAGAAAATTATGTCCTTGATGCACTGCTAGGTGGCAGACCTATTGCAGGAGCAGATGTAGATGTTATGATTGTTTGGCAAGCTCGATATGATGACTACTTGATAGTTTAGTGTGCCATGCTATACAGCTTAGAATCCGGGCTTCAAAGACGTTTTGAACACCACAGAGCATATGAGATGTTCCAAGAGCTGAAATTGGTATTTCAGATCCATGCCCATGTTGAGAGGTATGAGTCCTCTGACATGTACGTCTCCTAATAGATGGAGGAGAATAGCTCATCTAGTGAGCATGTGCTCAGAATGTCTGGGTACTACAATTGCTTGAATCAAGTGGGAGTTTATCCTCCAGATAAAGAGTGATTAACATAGTTCTCTAGTCACCGTCAACAAATTACTAGAACTTCGTGATGAACCATAATATGCAAGGGATGACAAAAGAAATTCCAGAGCTCTTCGTGATACTGAAATCAACAAAGGTAGAAATCAAGTACAAGCATCAAGTGTTGATGATTAAACAACACCACTAGTTTCAAGAAAAGGGCAGAGGGAAAGAAAGGGAACTTCAAGAAGAATGGCAAGCAAGTTGTCACTCCCGGGAAGAAACCCAAAGCTAGACCCAAGCCTGAAATTGAGTGCTTATACTGCAAAGGGACTAGTCACTGGAAGCAGAAATTCCCCAAGTATTTGGCGGATAAGAAGGATGGCAAAGTGAAAAGGTATATTTGATATACATGTTATTGATGTGTGCCTTACTAGTGCTTGTAGTAGCCCCTAGGTATTTGATATACCAGTTCGGTTGCTAAGATTAGTAACTCAAAACAGGAGTTGCAAAATAAAGAGAGACTAGTTTAGGGTGAAGTGATGATGTGTGTTGGAAGTGGTTCCAAGATTGATATGATCATCCTAGCACACTCCCTATACTTTCGGGATTAGTGTTGAACCTGAATAAATGTTATTTGGTGTTTGCGTTGACCATGAATATGATTAGATCATGTTTATTGCAATACGATTATTCATTAAAGACATAGAATACTTGTTATTCTGTTTACATGAATAAAACCTTCTATGGTCATACAGCCAATGTTAATGGTTTATTGAATCCCGATCATAGTGATACACATATTCATAATATTGATGCCAAAATATGCAAAGTTGATAATGATAGTGCAACATACTTGTGGAACTGCTGTTTAGGTCATATTGGTGTAAAGCGCATGAAGAAACTCCATGCTGATGGGCTTTTGGAATCACTTGATTATGAATCATTCGATACTTGCGAACCATGCCTCATGGGCAAGATGACTAAAACTCCATTCTCCAAAACAGTGGAGCGAGCCATTGACTTGTTGGAAGTAATACATACCGATGTATGCAGTCCAATGACGGTTGATGAACGCAGCGGATATAGTTACTTTCTACCCTTCACAGATGATTTGAGCAGATATGGGTATATCTACTTAATGAAACACAAGTCTGAAACATTTGAAAAAGTTCAAAGAAATTTCAGAGTGAAGTAGAGAATCATCGTAACAAGAAAATAAAGTTTCTACGATCTGATCGTGGAGGCGAATATTTGAGTTATGACTTTGGCCTTCATTTAAAATAATGTGGAATAGTTTCACAACTCACGCCACCTGGAACACCACAGCGTAATGGTGTGTCCGAACATCATAACTGTACTTTATTAGATATGGTGTGATCTATGATGTCTCTTACCGATTTACCACTATAATTTTGGGGTTATGCATTAGAAACAGCTTCATTCACGTTAACTAGGGCACCGTCAAAATCCGTTGAGACAACACCGTATGAACTGTGGTTTGGTAATAAACCTAAGTTGTCGTTTCTTAAAGTTTGGGGTAGCGATGCTTATGTCAAAAAGGCTTCAGCCTGATATGCTCGAACCCAAATCGAAGAAGTGCGTCTTCATAGGATACCCTAAGAAAGCAATTGGTTACACCTTCTACCACAGATCTGAAGGCAAGATCTTTGTTGCCAAGAACAAAACCTTTCTAGAGAAGGAGTTTCTCTCGAAAGAAGTGAGTGGGAGGAAAGTAGAACTGGATGAGGTAATTGTACCTTCTCTCAATTTGGAAAGTAGCTCATCTGAGAAATCTTTTCCCATGATGCCTACACCAACTAGGGAGAAATCTAATGATGATGATCATGAAACTTCAGATCAAGTTACTATAGAACCTCGTAGGTCAGGAAGATCACGATCTGCACCATAGTGGTACGTTAATCCTATTTTGGAGGTCATACTACTTGACCATGACGAACCTACGAACTATGAAGAAGCTATGATGAGCCCAGATTCCAATAAATGGCTTGAGGCCATGAAATCTGAGATAGGATCCATGTATGAGAACAAAGTGTGGACTTTGGTGGATCTGCCCAATGATCGGCGTCCCATATAGAATAAATGGATCTTCAAGAAGAATACTGCCGCTGATGGTAATCTTACTATCTATGAAGCTCGACTTGTTGCAAAAGGTTTTCGACAAGTTCAAGGAGTTGACTATGATGAGACTTTCTCATCCATAGCGATGCTTAATTCTGTCTGAATCATGTTAGCAATTGCCGCATTTTATGATTATGAAATCTGGCAAATGGATGTCAAAATTGCATTCATTAATGGATTTCTTAAAGAAGAGTTGTATATGATGCAACCAGATGGTTTTGTCGATCCTAAAGGTGCTAACAAAGTGTGCAAGCTCCAGCAATCCATTTATGGACTGGTGCAAGCATCTCAGAGTTGGAATATATGCTTTGATGAGTTGATCAAAGCATATAGTTTTATACAGACTTGCGGTGAAGCCTTTATTTATAAGAAAGTGAGTGGGAGCACTACGGACTTTCTGATAAGTATATGTGAATGACATATTGTTGATCAGGAATAATGTATAATTTTCTAGAAAGCATAAAGGAGAGTTTGAAAGGAGTTTTTTAAAGAAAGACCTCAGTGAAGCTGCTTACATACTGGGCATCAAGATCTATAGAGATAGATCAAGATGCTTGATAAGATTTTGAATGAGTATATACATTGTTAAGATTTTGAAAAGAGTTCAAAATGGATCAGTCAAAGAAGGAGTTCTTTCCTATATTACAAGGTGTAAAGTTGAGGAAGACTCAAAACCCGACCATGACAGAAGATAGAAAGAGAATGAAAGTCATTCCCTATGCCTCAGCCATAGGTTCTATGAACTATGCCATGCTATGTACCAGACTAGTTGTGTGTCTTGCTATGAGTTTAGTAAGGAGGTACGATAGTGATCCAGGAGTGGATCACTGGATAGTGGTCAAAGTTATCTTTAGTTACGTAAGAGGACTAAGGAAATATTTCTCGGTTATGGAGGTGATAAAGAGATCGTCATAAAGAATTACGTCGATGCAAGATTTACACCGATCCAGATGACTCTAGGTCTCAATCTGGATACATAATGAAAGTGGGAGCAATTATCTAGAGTAGCTCCATGTAGAGCATTGTAGACATAGAAAATTTGCAGAATACATACGACTCTAAATATAGCAGACTCGTTGACTAAACTTCTCTCACAAGCAAAACATGAGCACACCTTAGTACTCTTTGGGTGTTAATCACATAGCGATGTGAACTAGATTATTGAATCTAGTAAACCCTTTGGTTGTTGGTCACATGGCGATGTGAATTATGGGTATTAATCACATATAGATGTGAACTATTGATGTTAAATCACATGGCAATGTGAACTAGATTATTGACTCTAGTGCAAGTGGGAGACTGAAGGAAATATGCCCTAGAGGCAATAAGAAAGTTGTTATTTTATATTTCATTAGATCATGATAAATGTTTATTATTCATGCTAGAATTGTATTAACCGGAAACTTGATACATGTGTCAATACATAGACAAAACACCCTGTCCCTAGTATGCCTCTACTAGACTAGCTCATTGATTAACGATGGTTAAGTTTCCTAGCCATGGACATGAGGTATCATTTGATCAAAGGGATCACATCATTAGTGGAATGATGTGATGGACAAGACCCATCTGTTAGCTTAGCATATATATTCCTCCGACAATGATATTATGCAACTCCCGGACAACGTAGGAATGCCTTGTGTGCTATCAAACATCACAACATAACTGGGTTATTATAATGATGTTGTATAGGTATCTCTGAAGGAGTTTGTTGGGTTGGCATAGATCGAGATTAGGATTTGTCACTCTGAGTATCGGAGAGGTATCTCTGGGCCCTCTCGGTAATGCACATCATATGAAGCCTTGCAAGCAATGCGAATAATGAGTTAGTTGCGGGATGATGCATTATGGAACAAGTAACGAGACTTGCCGGTAACAAGATTGAACTAGGTATGAAGATACCGACGATCGAATCTCGGGCAAGTAACATACCGATGACAAAGGGAATAATGTATGTTCACATAGCGGTTCGACCGATAAAGATATTTGTAAAATATCTGGGAACCAAAATGAGAATCTAGGTTCCGCTATTGGTTAGTTACTAGAGAGGTGTCTCGGTGAAAACTACACAGTTCTCGAACCCGTAAGGTCCGCACGCTTAACATTCGATGACCATATGTATTATATGAGTTATGTGTTTTGGTGACCGAAGGTTGTTCGGAGTCCTATATGAGATCACAGACATGATGAGGAGTCTCGAAATGGTCGAGAAGTAAGGATTGATATATTGGATCATAGTATTCGGAGACCGGAATGGTTTCGGAAATGTTCGGGTATTATTTGGAGTACCGGGAGGTTACCGGAACCCTCCCCCCTGGGGAATTGTTGGGCCTACATGGGCGATAGGGGAGAGGGGAGGTATCCCACAAGGGAAGGGGCTGTCGGTGTCAAAACCGGGAGATCTCGGGTAGGGGGTCCCGAACTGTGCACCTAACGATCGAAGGTAACAGGAGGCAGGAAACACGATGTTTACCCAGGTTCAGGCCCTCTTTATAACGCCCTCGATGCGGCTATATCTCCCACGTGTCGAAGCACGACTTAGAGGCATAACCGCATTGAAAGCAATGTCGCAAGTGAAGTAATCTTCACACAACCCATTTAATACGTAAGGGAAAGAGATACATAGTTGGCTTACAATCGCCACTTCACACAATTACATGAATAAAGCATTACATCATCCAGATACAAATCAAGGTCCGACTACGGAACCAAAATAAAAGAAGAACCCCAAATGCGACAAACAGTCCCCGATCGACCCCAACTGGGCTCCACTACTGATCAACTAGAACGAAAACAACACAAAGGGCAAGATCTTCAACGAGCTCCTCCTTGAGCTGGTTCGTCACACCTTTCGGTAACATAGGCACACCAAACTGGTTTTGGAAGTATCTGGTGAGCCACGAGGACTCAGCAATCCCATTACCATGGGTATCAAGACTAGCAAAGCTTAATGGGAAAGGAAGGGGTAAAGTGGTGAGGTTGCAGCAGCGGCTAAGCAAAAATGGTGGCTAACCAACGCAAATGAGAGCGAGAAGAGAAACAAGCGGAACGGTCGTGAAGCTAGCAATGATCAAGAGGTGATCCTGAACACCTACTTACGTCAAACATAACACAGAAACCGTGTTCATTTCCCGGACTCCGCCGAGAAGAGACCATCACGGCTACACACTCGGTTGATGCGTTTTAATTCAGATCAAGTGTCAAGTTGTCTACAACCGGACATTAACAAATTCCCATCTGCCACATAACCGCGGGCACGGCTCTCGAAAGTTTAGACCCTCCAGGGGTGTCCCAACTTAGCCCATGACAAGCTCTCGCGATCATCGAAGGAATAGACCTTCACCGGGAAGACCCGATCGGTCTCGGAATCTCGTACATCAAGACATTTCGACAATGGTAAAACAAGACCAGCAAAGCCGCCCGATGCGCCGACAATCCCGATAGGAGCTGCACATATCTCGTTCTCAGGGCAACATCGGATGAGACATCCTACGAGTAAAACCAGACCTCGAGTTGCCCCGAGGGGGCCCCGCAGTCTACTCGGTTCGGACCAACACTTAGACAAGCACTGGCCCGGGGGGGCTGAAATAAAGATGACCCTCGAGAGAGCGACTCCCAAGGGAAAAGATAGGTGGTGGTGAGGCAAATGGTAAAAGTCAATGTTGGGCCTTGCTGGACAAGTTTTATTCAAAGCGAACTGTCAGGGGGGTCCCATAAATCACCCGACCGCGTAAGGGACGCAAAATCCGGGAACATAACACCGGTATGACGGAAACTAGGGCGGCAAGAGTGGAACAAAACACCAGGCATAAGGCCAAGCCTTCCACCCTTTACCAAGTATATAGATGCATTAATAATATAAGAGATATTGTGATATCCCAACATAAACCCTTTCCACCATGGAGAAATCTTCAACTTCACCAGCAACTAGCAACGCTATAAGAGGGGCTGAGCAAAATCGGTAACATAGCCAAACAATGGTTTGCATAGGAAAGGTGTCAAAGGTTAGAGGTTCATGGCAATATGGGATGGCTGGACAAATAGGTAATAGGTAGCGCAGCATAGCGAAAGAACGAGGCAACTAGCATAGCAATGATAGTAGTGAGATCCAGGGTAGCGGTCATCTTGCCTGAAATCCCGCAAGGAAGAAGAACGAGTCCATGAAGAAGATGAAACCACGAAGACGAACCACACGCAGACGAACGCATCCTCACGATCGCAACGAAACGGGAACTATCGAGAAGAAGCACACGGCATAGTAAACACACCACACATGAACAAGGCATGATGCACAACAAGCATGATGCATGACCAAGCTACATGAAGCTACTCATGACAAGAGATGATGCAAACAAGAACAACACATCAAGGCAAGTTTAAATGAGGCCGGAAACAACATATAACAATTCCGGTAAGTGCTCATATGCATATTTCGAAATTGGTCCAGAACTGAATAAACCTTATGTTCAAGTTGTTAAACAGCAAGTTAAGATGCACCAAGATGATCTACACGAAATTCTAGTCAAGTTACATATAAAGTTCATTAGATTTGGAGCTACGGTCTAAAAGATATGAGCAAAACAAGTTAAGCATGGCATTGATGCAAAATGCACCCAAACATCAAGCAAACACACCAAAACAAGGATGCAACATGATAATATGAAGCTACATGCAAAATCAAGCAAGTTTCATATGGAGCACACTCAAAACGGAGCAACGGTTCAACACCCACACACTATACAAGTCATAGCAACAATCTGTCCATAACAGCAACTAGGCATTTTACAAGCATCAAAACAACATGCTACAGCACCCCAACATAATAACAAAAGGCATGGTCATGAAGTACACGTAAAGCATAACAAAACATGAACACTGAGCTATCTCCAGAAACAACTAGAACATGCTCAAAATGACGTGGAGATATTGCAAGTAATAACAATTTCAGACTTTAGCAGAAATAACATCAGGTTGCAATGTTTAGAGCTATCAAACAACATGTTACAGGAACTTATCATGGCAAAAAAAGGCATGGCATGAATCTACTAATAGCATATATCAAAAGACCCTTACTGACCATGAGCCAAAAAGGCACGGAAAATATGATGGCACCCATGTAAACATGACAAGTTTTTTACAGATTTATACATGGCAGAAACAACGATTAGTGGGCATGTTCGTCAGCTTGAACCACTCACTACAGAGCAATACATGGCATGGCAAGGCAACCAACAGTAAGAAGGCATGTTTATGAAGCTAAGCATGGCAAGAGCAAGTTCATAGCATACACGGATCAACTACAACGACCCCGTGAAAATTGACTCTCATGCAAACAATCTGTCAGGAAACATTTTCAAGCAACTTTGGAGCAAGAAATGAACATGTTCCAGCAGGCTATAATTGCAACCAAGGGCATGAATGGATAGAGCATGACATGAATATCAAAACATGTTTATAGAGCATCTCCAGATTATGCACAGAATGATTAGTGGAAGCATGGTAACATGGCATCAAAATATAACAGAATCTGCCAGAAAACAAAGAATAAAGAACTACCCTACTTTACAAGCTTGATGCACTCAGCACACAACTCACAAAAATACAAGGTCAACACCTCTGGAAATATGGCATGGCATAGTCCAACATTCATGTAGAGCTCATACTCATAGGATGCACACATAAATCATGGCAAAAATGACAAAAGAGCTCGAGCTGATAAGATTCTGGAACTAACGATCTGAAGCCCTCTTCCAACAGCATTTCGGGCATCAAGATGATCCCAAATGAAAATGATGCAATGGAATGAAATGATGTACTTGTCGAGGCGAACAATTTTACATATTATACGCGCAAAACGGAGCTACGGATGCGAAGATGTGATGCTATGAAAATGCAAGAAAATTACTGAAATCTGGGACTTAG
Source organism: Aegilops speltoides (assembly GCA_021437245.1). NCBI lineage: Eukaryota > Viridiplantae > Streptophyta > Magnoliopsida > Poales > Poaceae > Aegilops > Aegilops speltoides. The sequence continues at coordinate 141,724,104 of CM038144.1, forward strand.
TGAAACGGGAAGGGGAAAAATCAACCTCGCGGGCACGGACTTCGAGGCAGCCGGATTTCTCGCCGGAGTCCGTCGGATCTCGCCGGAGATGGCGAGGGGAGGGCGCGGGGAGGCAGATCCGGCCAGCTCCCGGCCGGATCTGGTGGAGGAGGAGGCGGAGGGAGCCCGGAGCGGCGGCGGCAAGCGCGGCGGCGGCCTCCCGGCGACGAAGGCGGCGCCCGCCACGGTTCTGGCGGGGGAGATGGGCATGGGCAGCGCGGCGCCAGCAGCGCTGGCGAGGCTGGAGCCGCGGCGGCAGAAACCGGGCGAGGCGCGAAGCGAAGTCGGCGAAGCTCTCCGGCGACTTCGCCGGCCGGAGGCGGGCGGCGACGGCGATGACGGCGGCGGCCGACGGCGACGGGCGACGGCGGTGGGCGCGAGCCTTGGCGACGGGCGGCCGGGCGGCAGGCCTGGTTCGAACCCCAAGGCCGTCGCGCGGCGGCGCGTGGGGAGGCGGCGGTGGCGGGCGCGTGAGGAGTGGCGGAGGGCGGCGGCGCGGGTGACGTGTCGCCCTCCGATTCGTCGGAGCGACGTGGCGGGCGAGGACGGACATGTCCGGCGCGGTGGAGACGCGTCCGGTGGCGCCGGGAGGGGAATTTCTAGGGTTTGGACTGCGGGATTTTCGGGAGGGGCACATATTTATAGGTAGAGGGGGCTAGGAGAGTCCAAATGAGGTGCGGTTTTCGGCCACGCGATCGTGATCGAACGACCGAGAGCATGGAGGGGAGTTAGATGGGTTTTGGGCCACTTTGGAAGGGGTGTTGGGCTGCAACAAAAGAGGGCTTTTACGGTTACCCGGTTAACCGTTGGAGTACCAAACGACCTCCAAATGGCACGAAACTTGACAGGCGGTCTATCGGTGCTATACCAAGGCCGCTTGGCAAACCTCGGGCCATTCCGAGAAAGTTTAATACCCGCACATGAAAAGAGGGAAGAAGGGAACACTGGAGGACATGGGAGTGCCGGATTGCAAAACGGACAACGGGGAAAAGGCTCGGATGCATGAGGCGAACATGTATGCAAAATGAAATGCACATGATGACATGATAAAATGCAAATGATGACATGGCAAAGAGCAACACGCAAGCACAGGACATGGCAAATACGGCGAATAACTGCCGGACACCTGGCGCATCGGATCCGGGGCGTTACACTCTTAATGGAGGTAATACCCTACTTCATGCTTGATTGACTTTGATGAGTATAGGGTTTATAAGAGTTGATCTACCTTGAGATCATAGTGGCTAAACCTTAGATGTCTAGCCTATATGATTGTGATCGCCCCTACGGACTAAACCCTCCGGTTTATATAGACACCAGAGGGGACTAGGGTTGTACGAATATGGTTTACAGAGGAAGGAAACTGCACATCCGGACAATAAGTTTGCCATCCATGCAAACAAGAGTCCCATCCGGACACAGGAGAAGACCTTCTATCTCGTATCTTCACGGCCCATCAGTCCGGCCCATGTCACATAGGCTGGCTCCCCGAGGACCCCATAGTCCAGGACTCCCTCAGTAGCCCCTGAACCGGGCTTCAATGATGATGTATTCGGTGCGCAGATTGTCTTCGGCATTGCAAGGCGAGTTCCTTCTCCGAATACTCCAAAGAAGCCCTTCGCACATGGTAGCTGTATTCGGCCCTGTTTAATAATTACAACTTTAACCTGTAAGGGCAATAAATATTCGAAACAAAGAAAGTCACTTCCATAGGCAATTTTTTTGACGAGGCATTATGTCCTAGCCTTGTTAGTATTCCGAACCGTTTTACAGCCCTCGTTTCATGTTTCGAGGCACAGTCATAGGCACGTCTTGTCAAAGCAAGGATCGCGTCCCCTTATCACGGGATTCTCATCAATAGGGGTTTGGGTGATCCAACCATGCCGTTCACACGTCCCCTTGGGAATAGGCGAGATTTAAGGCTTGTGAGAGGGCGCTTGACATCCATTGCCTCTATAAGAAGATAAGGATCTATCTTTTTAGCCCACTCCTTCCTCCTCAGCCTTCTGTCATTCGAGCTCCAGCGCCCAAGTCCTAATCTTTTCCATTTCCACCAAACACACCAGCCATGTTCGGATCTGGAGCGCAGGGCAAGTGGATGGCTTCCTCTGTTACAGAGGAAAACATTAAGGAGCTGTGGGAAGCTAGGAACCTAGCCGCGGATATAATCCACCACCTCCCTGCCAAAAAGCATATCATTCCCACTCCGAAGCCTAATGAGAGGGTAGTGTTCATTCCCCATTTCCTTCACGGACTGGGGTTTCCCCTCGATCCTTTCGTCTGTGGTCTTATGTTTTACTATGGCTTAGATTTTCATGATCTAGCCCCAAATCCCTTCCTCAACCTTTTGGTGTTTATTGTCGTGTGTGACGGATTCCTCCGCGTACCTCCCCATTTCGACCTATGGCTCAAAGTCTTCAATGTGAAGCCTAAGGTGGTCAACGCCCAACACGCGGAGTGCGGAGGCACCATGGTGAGCAAACTCCCCAACGTTAGCTGGATAAAGGGAACCTTCGTGGAGTCCGTCAAGGGATGGCAGCAGGGTTGGTTATATATCATGGAACCCCACGATACCACATGGACCGCCGCTCCTGAGTTCAAGCCCGGGCCCCAGATGCGGCTTACATCATGGCTCAATAAGGGCCTAGACTGGGAGTCGCCTGACGAGGTAACAACGCTGGAGAGCTGCGTCAAGGTCTTGATAAACAAGAACACCAGCCTTGCCAGAGTGATCCAGGTGATGCTTTTTTGCCGAATTCTCCCTTGTCAATGCTAGACTCAACATTTGTGGGAATTCGACCCGGTCGTTCCTCGGACCCTGCAGTGATTCTTTGGCACGACGAACGAAGAAATATGGAAGCTGTATTCAAGGCTCAAAAGTCGTGGCCGGAAACAATTGAAGACCGTGGCCTCGACTGCGCTCGTCCGGCCACTCTCATAAGTTTTATAATGATTTTAATTTTCAAATCCAAGGAGTATATTGAACTTTCCATTACTCCCGCATGGCTGGTCAAAGAAGGCGGAGCAAATCCGATGTCCAGCACCGCTGCCCGAGGACCCAACCACCCCTTTGTTGACGAAGATGTTTGTTTTGGTGTCATATCAGGCACCGGAGAAGAAGGCCAAGACGAAAAGCAAGGAGGCCAGAGGTGGCCTCCGCCATAAGGGTGCTTCGGACGTCGTGTCCGAAGATAGAGAGACCTCCTCCTCTCATGACGAAGATGTAGAGGAGGAAGAGAGCAATTCTCCCCCTAAGGGGGGGGGAGAAGAAAAGGGCGGCTTCCGCGGATTTGGAGGCGGAGGCGACCAAGAAGGGGAAACCCTCCCTTTCGGATGCTTCCGAAGCGGATGCCGATGACATCCCCGAGTGGCACCCCAGGATGAAACCCTTGGCTGGATTGTAAGTATCTGAAGACACTGTATACATAGCCGAATGTATGCCTTATTATTTTAACATACTGAATTGCGCATTGTAGTCCGTCTCACGATCTCCCCCAACGATCAGCGTCATCTGGGAACTCACTAGGGCCGAATGCGATGGAGAGCAAGTGTAACGCCCCGGATCCGATGTGCCAGGTGTCTGCCAGTTATTCGCCGTCATTGCCATGTCATTTTCTTGCGTGTTGCATTTTTCCATGTCATCATTTGCATTTTATCATGTCATCATGTGCGTTTCATGTTGCATACGTGTTCATCTCTTGCATCCGAGCCTTTTCCCCGTTGTCCGTTTTCCAATCCGGCACTCCTATGTCCTCCGGCGCCCCCTTTTACCTCTTCTCATGTGCGGGTGTTGAACTTTCTCGGAATGGCCCGAGGTTTGCCAAGCGGCCTTGGTATAGCACCGGTAGACCGCCTGTCAAGTTTCGTGCCATTTGGAGGTTGTTTGGTACTCCAACGGTTAACCGGGTAACCGTCAAGCCCTCTTTGAGTTGCAGCCCAACACCCCTTCCAAAGTGGCCCAAAGCCCAGCAAACTCCTCTCCATACTCTCGGTCGTTCGATCACGATCGCGTGGCCGAAAACCGCTCCTCATTTGGACTCTCCTAGCTCCCTCTATGCCTATATATACACCCCCCATTCCAAATTCGCGGTCTAATCCCCCCGAAACCCTAGCTTTTCCCTCTCCGCCGCCGGACGCGTCCGCCCCGGCCGGACACGTCCGCGCACCACGTCCTCCGGGCCAATCAGAGGGCGCCACCTCAGCGCGCCGCCTCCCTCCTCCAATCCCCGCGCGCCACGTGGCCACCTGCCACCAGCAGCGCCGCCGCCGGCCCAGCGAGTCCGGCGGGCCCATGAGCCCGTCCGCCGCCGCCCGCTCCGCGCCCGGCCGCGTCGCCGCCGCCAGCCGCGCCCTCCCCGCCATCGCCGCCGTGCTCACCATGGTCGCGCTGCTCACGCCGTCCGCGCCCCCATCACATTGCCGCTCGGCAACGCCAGCGCCAAGGCTCTCCTCTCTCTGCAACCGCCGCCCGCGCCTCGGCACGCCTGCCGCTCCGGTGGCCGAGTCCGCCCGCCCGCGCCTCCGGCCGGACCTGTCGCCCTCAAGCCTCCTCAAGCCCCGCTCCGTGAGCTCCACCGGCGTCGCCCGGCCCCTTCCTCTCCCGGCCGGCCTCCCCTCTACTCCGGCAAGGACTCCGTGATCAGAGCTCAAGTCCGGCGAACCTCGACTTCCGCGCCGAACCCTAGATCCAGATCCGGGAGGTATAAAATGACTAAGTCCCCAAATTTCGGTATTTTCATAACATATTCATCGCATCACATCTCTGCATCCGTAGCTCCGTTTTGCGTGTATGATATGTCAAATTGTTCGCCTCGACGAGTACATCATTTCATTCCATTGCATCATTTTCATTTGAGTTCATCTTGATGCCCGAAATGCTGTTGGAAGAAGGCTTCAGATCGTTAGTTCCAGAATATTTTTAGCACGAGCTCTTTTGTCATTTTTGCCATGATTTATGTGTGCATCCTATGAGTATGAGATATACATGAATGTTGGACTATGCCATGCCATCTTTCCAGGGGTGTTAACTTTGTATTTTTGTGAGTTGTGTGCTGAGTGTATCAAGCTTGTAAAGTAGGGTAGTTGCTGTTGCTGTTTTCCTGACAGATTCTGTTATATTTTGTTGCTATGTTAACATGCTTCTAGTAATCATTCTATGCATAATCTGGAGATGCTCTATAAACATGTTTTGATATACATGTCTTGCTCTATCCAGTAATGCGCTTGGTTGCAATTATAGCCTGCTGGAACATGTCCATTTCTTGCTCCAAAGTTGCTTGAAAATGTTTCCTGACAGATTGTTTGCATGAGATTCAATTTTCACGAGGTCGTTGTAGTTGGTCCGTGTATGCTATGAACTTGTTCTTGCCATGCTTAGCTTCACAAACATGCCTTATTACTGTTGGTTGCCTTGCCATGCCATGTATTGCTCTGTGGTGAGTGGTTCAAGCTCACGAACATGCCTACTTATTGTTGTTCCTGCCATGTATGAATCTGTAATATAACTTGCCATGTTTACATGGGTGCCATCATATTTTCCGTGCCTTTTTGGCTCATGGTCAGTAAGGGTCTTTTGATATATGCTATTAGTAGTTTCATGCCATGCCTTTGTTTGCCATGATAAGTTCCTGTAACATGTTGTTTTCTTGCTCTAAATGTTGCAACCTGATGTTATTTCCTGATAAGTCTGAAATTGTTATTACTTGCAATATCTCCATGTCATTTTTAGCATGTTCTAGTGATTTCTGGAGATAGCTCAGTGTTCATGTTTTGATATGCGTTACGTGTACTTCATGCCCATGTCTTTTGTTATTATGTTGGGGTGCTGTAGCATATTGTTTTGATGCTTGTAAGATGCCTAGTTGCTGTTTTGGACAGATTGTTGCTATGACTTGTTTAGTGTGTGTGTTGCACCGTTGCTCCGTTTTGAGTGTGCTCTATATGAAACTTGCTTGATTTTGCATGTAGCTTCCTATTATCATGTCGCATCCTTGTTTTGGTGTGTTTGCTTGATGTTTGGGTGCATTTTGCATCAATGCCATGTTTAACTTGTTTTGCTCATATCTTCTAGGCCGTAGCTCCGAATCTAATGAACTTTATATGTAACTTGACTAGAATTTCGTGTAGATTCTCTTGGTGCATCTTAACTTGCTGTTTAGCAACTCCAATTTAATGTTTATTCTGTTCTGGACCAATTTCGAAATTTGCATATGAGGACTTACCGGAATTGTTATATGTTGTTCCCGGCCTCATTTAAACTTGCCTTGATGTGTTGTTCTTGTTTGCATCTTCTCTTGTCATGAGTAGCTTCATGTAGCTTGGTCATGCATCATGCTTGTTGTGCATCATGCCTTGTTCATGTGTGGTGTGTTTACTATGCCGTGTGCTTCTTCTCGATAGTTCCCGTTTCGTTGCGATCGTGAGGATGCGTTCGTCTGCGTGTGGTTCGTCTTCGTGGTTTCATCTTCTTCATGGACTCGTTCTTCTTCCTTGCGGGTTTCGTGCAAGATGACCGCTACCCTCGATCTCACTACTATCATTGCTATGCTAGTTGCCTCGTTCTTTCGCTATGCTGCGCTACCTATTACCTGTTTGTCCAGCCATCCCATATTGCCATGAACCTCTAACCTTTGACACCTTTCCTATGCAAACCATTGTTTGGCTATGTTACCGATTTTGCTCAGCCCCTCTTATAGCGTTGCTAGTTGCAGCTGAAGTTGAAGATTTCTCCATGGTGGAAAGGGTTTATGTTGGGATATCACAATATCTCTTATATTATTAATGCATCTATATATTTGGTAAAGGGTGGAAGGCTCGGCCTTATGCCCGTGTTTTGTTCCACTCTTGCCGCCCTAGTTTCCGCCATACCGGTGTTATGTTCCCGGATTTTATGCTCCTAACGCGGTCGGTGATTTATGGGACCCCGACGACAGTTCGCTTTGAATAAAACTTGTCCAGAATGCCCAACATTGACTTTTACCATTTGCCTCACCACCACCAACCTTTTTCCTTGGGAGTCGCTCTCTCGAGGGTCGTCTTTATTATAGCCCCCGGGCGGTGCTTGTCTAAGTGTTGGTCCGAACCGAGCAGATCAAGGGCCACCTCTTGGCAACTCGAGGGCTGGTTTTACTCGTAGCTTGACTTATCCGGTGTTGCCACGAGAACGAGATATGTGCAGCTCCTATCGGGATTGTCGGCGCATCGGGCGGCTTTGCTGGTCTTGTTTTACCATTGTCGAAAAGTCTTGATGTATTTGGGATACCGAGCCTGATCGGAGTGTCTCGGTGAAGGTCTATTCTTCGATGATCGCGAGAGCTTGTCATGGGCTGTTGGGACACCCCGCAGTGTATAAACTTTCGAGAGCCGTGCCCACGGTTATGTGGCAGATGGGAATTTGTTAATGTCCGGTTGTAGATAACTTGACACCAGATCCGAATTAAAATGCATCAACCGAGTGTGTAGCCGTGATGGTCTCTTCTCGGCGGAGTCCGGGAAGTGAACACGGTTTCTGTGTTATGTTTGACGTAAGTAGGTGTTCAGGATCACCTCTTGATCATTGCTAGCTTCACGACCTTTCCGCTTGTTCTCTTCTCGCTCTTCTTTGCGTATGTTAGTCACCATATATGCTTAGCCGCTGCTGCAACCTCACCACTTTACCCCTTCCTTTCCCATTAAGCTTTGCTAGTCTTGATACCCATGGGAGTGGGATTGCTGAGTCCTCGTGGCTCACCAGATACTTCCAAAACCAGTTTGCAGGTGCCTATGTTACCGAGCAGGTGACGCAACCAAGCTCAAGGAGGAGCTCAATGAAGATCTTGCCCTTTGTGTTGTTTCGTTCTAGTTGTTCAGTAGTGGAGCCCAGTTGGGGTCGATCGGGGACCTTTGTCGCTTTTGGGGTTCTTCTTTTAATTTGGTTCCGTAGTCGGACCTTGATTGTATCTGGATGATGTAATGCTTTATTTATGTAATTGTGTGAAGTGTCGATTGTAAGCCAACTATGTATCTCTTTCCCTTATGTATTACTTGGGTTGTGTGAAGATTACCTCACTTGCGACATTGCTGTCAATGCGGTTATGCCTCTAAGTCGTGCTTCGACACGTGGGAGATATAGCCGCATCGAGGGCGTTACAAGTTGGTAATCAGAGCCTTCCCCGACCTTAGGAGCCCCACTGCTTGATCGTTTTTAGTGGCCGAGTTGTGTCTAGAAAAATGTTTTGAGTCATTTAGGAATTATATATCGGAGAGTTAGGAATTATTTTTACTCCTCAGTCCCTTCGTCGCTCAGGTGAGGTCTCCTGACGTAGTGTTTTCACTCTTCTCTTCTCAAATTTCACTAAAAAATTTTTTAGGATCACGCGGGTATCTTAGAATCGTTCCGATGGTTTTATGATGACAACATTGTCTTGGTGCCTCCCGTCAGCAGGGTTTTTTTATCGGAGGTGTCCCGGGAGTTGAGCTCGAGGTGTTGTCGCCATAATTTTATCGCTGCAGTTCTGGAATACCCGAGTTTAGTATGCCGACATCGAAAATCTCTTTTATGCGCTTGTTGGTGAGATAACCCCGCTAACCCAAGATCGAGGTGAGTTCGGAGTATTGCCATGACTCGATAACGGATGCTTTTCGAAGGTTGAGGTAGACGATTTCCGAAGGTTTCTTGGTTATGTGTTGACGGATGGATACAGCTGGATGTAGGGATTGTTAGTTTCGGTGAGATATATTGCTTCCCCTGAATCCCCAACACCAGATTGCATAACCAGAAAGTTTCGGGAGTTTTATAGGTGGGAATTCAAGTGGCTCCTAGAATATCTTTCCGACAGATGCATGATATGGGATTGGGTAAATCTCTATCATATGTATTTGTTCCGGCTTATTCTGCAAGCCAATCCTTTGTTTTGTTTTAATTGTGGTATTCGAGTTGCTTCGAAGTCAAATGTTGAATCCATACCTTTCCTAAACGGTGTTCTCATATTGCTATGTGAATACTAATCCTTTTGATCATTGAGGTTGTCATGTTAATTCTTTTCCAACCGGTGTGCTTCTCTTCGAGATGATCCCATCATTCTCCCCATCCACAAGATCAATTCTAAGTTTTCTCAACGGTGTTTGTTTCGTTCATCCCAAGTTGTCTTTGTTTTTCCCCCACCCTCCCACCCTTTTTATTCAAGGACTCAGATTTTTTTAATCAAGTATCCATTTATTCATGCGAAGTTACTCCATTCTTTTCCATCAATGTTCTTACCTGGTGGTTCTCAAGAAGATGTTCTACTAGTTCGTCATTCCTCATTCCTTCCTCTTCTCCGGTGGATTCAAGTCAAGTTTTGTTGATCATACCTTTTTCCTCATTTCAATGTCTTCTCATACCGGTGCACCTCATTATCATTCTACTTCTCGCTATTTGTTATCCGGAGTGCTCAAGATATCTCGAAGATTCGTGTTTCCACTCTGCATTCGTTCAAGCTCTTTCGAGATTGGTATCTCATTCAAGTCATTTAATTCAACCGGTGCAACATCTCTTTTAAATCATTTCAAACGGTGTTTTCTTTTGAGTGGGCCCTAACTCACAGGTCTTTTCCCAGGATCTTACCTGACTCTTCTAATTATTCCGGAGCTATCCCAAATTCTTCTCCAAGTTTGACGTAAGAATGAGTTATCATCAGTCAAATGCTTTTTCTCCAAGATCGTTTTCAAATTATTTTCATAGTTGGCTCAACCTCTTCGCTTTTGATCCTTCCGGTGTGCCTCAATAATTCTTGGTGGGGGTTTCTCGTTGTCATTCTCATCATTTGAAGACCGAAGAAGGATTTCTCTTAAATCTTGGTCCATTCTCTTGAATATTCATGGTTCTAGCTTGATGCCATCCTCTCATAATTGTTTTCGATCGTGACAATTCTTTTCATAACCATCCGAAGCATTTCATGAGTTGTTTCCATTTCTTTTCCCCGAAGGCCATCATGTCATAATTCCTCATTCTCAGCTTTCAGCTTTTGTTTTTCCAAATCTTACCGGTGCATCGTTCAACTATTCTCAAACCAGCTCGGGATCTCTACCTTCACTTGTATCTAAATTCTGTCAAGTATCTTCATTCATTTTCTAATTCTTCCCGGTGATTCATTCTCTTTCATCAGTCATTTCCGTATTCTTACGGTGGTTCGTTCAAGAGTTATCTTTCTTTGTTATCATATCAATTCATTTGTTTTTCCAATCCTACCGGTGGTTCGTTGAAGACCTTCTCAAGTTTCCATATATCTCTTTAATCCTTTCTACGAGAATAAGTAGTATGCCAAATCCGTTGATTGTCATCAATTTAATTGGTGAGGGATAAGCATAACATAATTCTTATTCTTGTTCATCCAAGTGATTAATTCTTTATTCCGGAGGCCCTTAAAATTCTCGGTTTCATTTGTTTTATCTTCTCTTTTTCCCGGAGTTCCAAGCTCGAATTATCGCGAAGCTCCATCTAAATCATTGCAAGGCTTCACCTTGTGTTTTCAACTTTTCTTTCTTTTCATGATCCTTCTATTACCGGAGTTCTTCATGGAGTTTCTTCATGGTGGTTCATCAAGGATTCTTTTCATTCCTCAATTGTTCTTCAAGTTTTCTCTTGGAGTTATGATCCGCCAAGCTATACTCTAAAATAAACATGGTGCCCAACACATGTTTTGTTTTGAGGAGCTCAAGTATTCTCCGTCTTGCAGTCCAAAGTGCAATTATTTCTACCTTATCATTTGAGATGGTGTTATATCACTCTTGACAATTTCCTTCATGTTTCATGATTCGCAAGTTGTTAAGTACGAGGTATTTTAAATCCATCAATCTCTTCGTTGGAGTCATCTTGTGTCATGTTTCACCTAAAGCCTTCCCAAAGGAATGCTGCTATTGGTGATGCTTATCAATGATCCAAGTTTTCTCCTATCCTCTCGGTGAAAGCAGTTTTTCATCTCTTTGGTGCTCTCAATCAAATCAATGGTTTCCGTTAGTGGCCGGTTGTCACCTCATAGTTTTGAGATGTTTTCCATAAGCCCACTACAAGCTTATTCATTTTGTTGTTGGTTTTTCCCAACAACCCCGTTGTAACCTTCTTGGAAGGGTGCTTTCCAAGCTCATTTGTGGAAGAAGTTGGCATTTTCTTCTCCATTCTTTTATTCCAATGGTCTATCTTCTATTCTTTCGTTACGGAGGCATTGTGATGTTGCTCTCTTCACTCATCATCTCGAATTGTGAAGATCGTGTTCTTTTCATGCTTATCCATTTATCCAGAGTGTTGTGTCATCTCTTCAAGTTCTTTTCATCTTATCAAGTTTTCCTTCTTATTTTAGTCGGAGTGCTGCCCAAATTATATCATTCTTCCTCTCTCATCTACTTTTAACGGGAGTGGTTTCAATATCTATCTTATCACTAAACCTCTTGGTTCTCGTCGTATCCCTCGTGCCTCTTTTCAAACGGAGTGTTTTCAACTTTGTTCATCTTCGTGGTTTTCTTTCTTTTGTTTTGCTCAACTTCTCAAGGTTCATGGTTTTCACTCTTTTGTCGAAGAAGCAACTTAGTTTTACCTCTCTTCTTCCTCTTCCTTTTCCCTCCGGTGCCATCCTAGATCTCGGGACGAGATCCTCTCGTAGTGGTGGAGTGTTGTAACGCCCCGGATCCGATGTGCCAGGTGTCTGCCAGTTATTCGCCGTCGTTGCCATGTCATTTTCTTGCGTGTTGCATTTTGCCATGTCATCATTTGCATTTTATCATGTCATCATGTGCGTTTCATGTTGCATACGTGTTCATCTCTTGCATCCGAGCCTTTTCCCCGTTGTCCGTTTTGCAATCCGGCACTCCTATGTCCTCCGGCGCCCCCTTTTACCTCTTCTCATGTGCGGGTGTTGAACTTTCTCGGAATGGCCCGAGGTTTGCCAAGCGGCCTTGGTATAGCACCGGTAGACCGCCTGTCAAGTTTCGTGCCATTTGGAGGTTGTTTGGTACTCCAACGGTTAACCGGGTAACCGTAAACCCTCTTTGAGTTGCAGCCCAACACCCCTTCCAAAGTGGCCCAAAACCCAGCAAACTCCTCTCCATGCTCTCGGTCGTTCGATCACGATCGCGTGGCCGAAAACCGCTCCTCATTTGGACTCTCCTAGATCCCTCTATGCCTATATATACACCCCCCATTCCAAATTCGCGGTCTAATCCCCCCGAAACCCTAGCTTTTCCCTCTCCGCCTCCGGACGCGTCCGCGCACCACGTCCTCCGGGCCAATCAGAGGGCGCCACCTCAGTGCGCCGCCTCCCTCCTCCAATCTCACGCGCCCACGTACCTACCGGCCACCAAGCTGGCCGCCACATGAGTCCGCGAAGGGCCCAGCGCGAGGCCGCGCCGCTGCCGCCCGCTCTGCGCCCGCCGCCTGCTCACGCTCCGCCCGGCGTCGCCGCCGCTGCCGCCGCCCTCCGCCGCCTCGCCGCCGTGCTCACCGCCCGGGTCGCTTCTGCTCAGCCGCCGCCGCCACCACACGCCCGCTCGCCAACGCCCGCGCCAAGGCCTCTTCCTCCTTCAACTTCCGCCCGCGCCCTCTGGCCGCCCGCCCTCCAAAGGGCCGGAGTCCGCCAGGCCGCCAAGCCCCGGCCGACCAGTCGGCCCTCCTCGCGCCTCCCCACGCTGCCCCGGCGAGCTCCACCGCGTCGCCCGGCCCCTTCCTCTCCACGGCCGGCCTCCCCTCTACTCCGGCAAGGACTCCGGCGAACAGGAACTCAAGTCCGCGAACCTCGACTTCACAATAACCCTAGATCCAGATCCGGGAGGTATAAAATGACTAAGTCCCCAGATTTCAGTATTTTCATGCCATATTCATCGCATCACATCTCTGCATCCGTAGCTCCGTTTTGCACGTATAATATGTCAAATTGTTCGTATCGACGAGTACATCATTTCATTCCGTTGCATCATTTTCATTTGAGTTCATCTTGATGCCCGAAATGCTGTTGGAAGAAGGCTTCAGATCATTAGTTCCAGAATCTTTTTAGCACGAGCTCTTTTGTCATTTTTGCCATGATTTATGTGTGCATCCTATGAGTATGAGATCTACATGAATGTTGTACTATGTCATGCCATCTTTCCAGGGGTGTTAACCATGTATTTTTGTGAGTTGTGTGCTGAGTGTATCAAGCTTGTAAAGTAGGGTAGTTGCTGTTGCTGTTTTCCTGACAGATTCTATTATATTTTGTTGCTATGTTAACATGCTTCTAGTAATCATTCTACGCATAATCTGGAGATGCTCTATAAACATGTTTTGTTATAAATGTCTTGCTCTATCCATTCATGCCCTTGGTTGCAATTATAGCCTGCTGGAACATGTTCATTTCTTGCTCCAAATTTGCTTGAAAATGTTTCCTGACAGATTGTTTGCATGAGATTCAATTTTCACGAGGTCGTTGTAGTTGGTCCGTGTATGCCATGAACTTGTTCTTGCCATGCATAGCTTCACAAACATGCCTTCTTACTATTGGTTGCCTTGCCATGTCATGTATTGCTCTGTGGTGAGTGGTTCAACCTCACGAACATGCCTACTTATTGTTGTTCCTGCCATGTATGAATCTGTAATATAACTTGCCATGTTTACATGGGTGCCATCATATTTTCCGTGCCTTTTTGGCTCATGGTCAGTAAGGGTCTTTTGATATATGCTATTAGTAGTTTCATGCCATGCCTTTGTTTGCCATGATAATTTCCTGTAACATGTTGTTTTCTTGCTCTAAACATTGCAACCTGATGTTATTTCCTGATAAGTCTGAAATTGTTATTACTTGCAATATCTCCATGTCATTTTGAGCATGTTCTAGTGATTTCTGGAGATAGCTCAGTGTTCATGTTTTGATATGCGTTACGTGTACTTCACGACCATGTCTTTTATTATTATGTTGGTGTGCTGTAGCATATTGTTTTGATGCTTGTAAGATGCCTAGTTGCTGTTTTGGACATTGTTGCTATGACTTGTTTAGTGTGTGTGTTGCACCGTTGCTCCGTTTTGAGTGTGCTCTATATGAAACTTGCTTGATTTTGCATGTAGCTTCCTATTATCATGTTGCATCCTTGTTTTGGTGTGTTTGCTTGATGTTTGGGTGCATTTTGCATCAATGCCATGTTTAACTTGTTTTGCTCATATCTTCTAGGCCGTAGCTCCGAATATAATGAACTTTATATGTAACTTGACTAGAATTTCGTGTAGATTCTCTTGGTGCATCTTAACTTGCTGTTTAACAACTTCAATTTAATGTTTATTCTGTTCTGGACCAATTTTGAAATTTGCATATGAGGACTTACCGGAATTGTTATATGTTGTTCCCGGCCTCATTTAAACTTGCCTTGATGTGTTGTTCTTGTTTGCATCTTCTCTTGTCATGAGTAGCTTCATGTAGCTTGGTCATGCATCATGCTTGTTGTGCATCATGCCTTGTTCAAGTGTGGTGTGTTTACTATGTTGTGTGCTTCTTCTCGATAGTTCCCGCTTGCTATGCGATCGTGAGGATGCGTTCGCTCAAGGTGGTTCGCCTTCGTGGTTTCATCTTCTTCATGGACTCGTTCTTCTTCCTTGCGGGATTTCGGCACGATGACCGCTACTCTGGATCTCACTACTATCATTGCTATGCTAGTTGCCTCGTTCTTCGCTATGCTGCGCTACCTATTACCTGCTTGTCCAGCCATCCCATATTGCCATGAACCTCTAACCTTTGACACCTTTCCTATGCAAACCGTTGTTTGGCTATGTTACCGCTTTTGCTCAGCCCTCTTATAGCGTTGCTAGTTGCGGTGAAGTTGAAGATTTCTCCATGGTGGACAGGGTTTATGTTGGGATATCACAATATCTCTTATATTATTAATGCATCTATATATTTGGTAAAGGGTGGAAGGCTCGGCCTTATGCCCGGTGTTTTGTTCCACTCTTGCCGCCTAGTTTCTCATCATACCGGTGTTATGTTCCCGGATTTTATGCTCCTAACGCTGGTCGGGTGATTTATGGGACCCCCGACAGTTCGCTTTGAATAAAACTTGTCCAAAGAAGGCCCAACATTGACTTTTACCATTTGCCTCACCACCACCTACCTTTTTCCGTTGGGAGTCGCTCTCTCGAGGGTCATCTTTATTATAGCCCCGGCCGTTGCTTGTCTAAGTGTTGGTCCGAACCGAGCAGATCATGGGCCACCTCTTGGCAACTCGAGGGCTGGTTTTACTCGTAGCTTGACTTATCCGGTGTTGCCCTCAGAACGAGATATGTGCAGCTCCTATTGGGATTGTCGGCGCATCGGGCGGCTTTGCTGGTCTTGTTCTACCATTGTCGAAATGTATTGATGTACCGGGATACCGAGCCTGATCGGAGTGTCTCGGGTGAAGGTCTATTCCTTCGATGATCGCGAGAGCTTGTCATGGGCTGTTGGGACACCCCGCAGGTATAAACTTTCGAGAGCCGTGCCCGCGGTTATGTGGCAGATGGGAATTTGTTAATGTCCGGTTGTAGATAACTTGACACCAGATCCGAATTAAAATGCATCAACCGAGTGTGTAGCCGTGATGGTCTCTTCTCGGCGGAGTCCGGGAAGTGAACACGGTTTCTGTGTTATGTTTGACGTAAGTAGGTGTTCAGGATCACCTCTTGATCATTGCTAGCTTCACGACTGTTCCGCTTGTTCTCTTCTCGCTCTTCTTTGCGTATGTTAGTCACCATATATGCTTAGCCGCTGTTGCAACCTCACCACTTTACCCCTTCCTTTCCCATTAAGCTTTGCTAGTCTTGATACCCATGGGAGTGGGATTGCTGAGTCCTCGTGGCTCACCAGATACTTCCAAAACCAGTTTGCAGGTGCCTATGTTACCGAGCGGGTGACGCAACCAAGCTCAAGGAGGAGCTCAATGAAGATCTTTCCCTTTGTGTTGTTTCGTTCTAGTTGTTCAGTAGTGGAGCCCAGTTGGGGTCGATGGGGACCTTTGTCGCTTTTGGGGTTCTTCTTTTAATTTGGTTCCGTAATCGGACCTTGATTGTATCTGGATGATGTAATGCTTTATTTATGTAATTGTGTGAAGTGGCGATTGTAAGCCAACTATGTATCTCTTTCCCTTATGTATTACTTGGGTTGTGTGAAGATTACCTCACTTGCGACATTGCTTTCAATGCGGTTATGCCTCTAAGTCGTGCTTCGACACGTGGGAGATATAGCCGCATCGAGGGCGTTACAGCAAGTTGCCTCTGCAGATCTCTCCACCCACAGCTACGGATAACACTGAAGTGTTGTTCCGAAGAACCCCTCCAGGTTACGGGGAGGTGCAGGAGGTCATGAAGGTGGCGACGGAGGGTAATACCTCTGTCGCCGAAGAGAGGGGGAAATCGACCCCCGTAGAGACCGGTGACAGGGGCCATGCTCAATTTGGACCCCAACCCAATATTATTCCGGAGACCCATACGACTTCGGAAGCGGGGTAGCAGCCTCCTTCGAGAGAGGGCGCGCCATCTGCACCGGTGTCCTTTATCATTCCGGAGGCGCTGGACACTCTGGAGGAGGCGCTTCAGAGTGCTTCAATTGTGGAGGAACACTGTTCCCTTATGGGTACGGTGGTTGAAAAGGTTCGGTCCGCTAAGAGCGGATTGAACGAAGGTTATACCAGCATTTTAATAGGCTTTGAGGCATGTGACATAATATAATTTTTGGCTATTTACAGAAGGAATGCCTGTGTATAGATAGTAGCCCGTAAGACTCTGCTCGGCGTTCACGAAGAAAGGCCGAACAGAGGATCGAATAATACTTCACAGGTGCTAACATATATGTCTCCTTGGATGAAGTGGCTACAAAGCTAGAAGCAACCTCGCATGCGGCTGAATTCTCCGTACTAAAGCGGAAGTTGGAGGCAAAACAAGGTATGCGATACCAACGCATATCTGAAATGATATGAGTTTCCATTGGTTATCTAAATGAGCTTTATGATCACGCTCATAGGTGACACGTCTGAGGTCGAAGCCCTCAAAAGTGCACTGGCCGAGGCCAGGAAGGAGGTGGACAAGGAGCAAGCCACCCGCCGAAAATATGAAGCAAGGTTGGATGAAGTCCAACAAGAGATCACGGATGCTATAAGCAAATGTGAGTCCTTGGAGCGCAAGGTGTTGGATCAAGACTCCGAACTTGCTACGACGCTCCAAAGTGCGAAGGAGGCCCAGGTTGAAGCCAAAGGCACTTGTTAGGAGATCCGAGAAGCAAAGAAGATCGAGGCAGGTAAGGCCTTTAATATGCAGAGCAAATTGGTAAGGAGAACGTACACCTTTCTGACACGCATTTGGAGTTCTCCAGGAGCGTTTGTGGATCTGCCCCGAAGTATTGCAGATGCTGCAAATTTCTTCTGAGCCAAAGAGGGGAGCTCACAGAGAAGTTGTTCTGGTCGCAGTACCTTGCGCCAGAGCATTCTGTGCTCCTCAGTGATCAGCCAAAACAACTGACCGAGCTACATAGGGTGGCCGAACTGGACATGAAGGATGTCATAGTCCGTCTTTGGCCACCTGAACCCATACCTAGTAGCTATTTTGGGCTGGTGAAGCGGCTAGTCGACGCGTGCCCACGGCTTGATGCTACAAAGCGGTCAGTCTGTATGAAGGTGCCCAGATGGCCTTCGCCCATGTCAAGGTGCAGTGGGCGAAGATGAATGCCACCAGTCTTGCAACCGAGGGACCGCCCGCAGGCAAGGAGCATCATACGTCGGAGCGATATTTCAACAACGTCCTTGAAGGATCCCGTATTATAGAGGGCCTGTGTTCGAAGGACATCTTTTTTTATGCCGGGGGAGACCTGCCCGCCGCGGACACCTATGGGGCCGGGGCCCCTTTGTGAGTGCGGTACGAGGGCGGAGGAGGCACAGAGAGCAGGTCGAGGCGAGCACGCGGGCGGATTTTTACCCAGCTTCGGAGCTCTCCGGAGAGATAAAACCCCTACTGCTGCTTTGTGTTTGTATTTGATCTTGCTCGAGAGAGCGAGCGTATGGTGGTGTTGTAGCATCGAATGAGTCGAA
The DNA here is from genome assembly GCA_021437245.1 of Aegilops speltoides. NCBI lineage: Eukaryota > Viridiplantae > Streptophyta > Magnoliopsida > Poales > Poaceae > Aegilops > Aegilops speltoides. The sequence goes on from CM038144.1 coordinate 141,742,164, forward strand.
CCAGCCGAACCCCTTCTACGTGCGCATGGGCCTCCCTTTTATAGTCGGAAGGGGGCGCCAACAGGTGGCAGCGTAGGAGAAAGGGGTAAAAACGTAAAACAGGTGGTAGTTGGAACAGTCGGGAACAAAGAAGCTACAAAGGCATGAACAAAGGTCGCCACCTACTTTTGACGAGGGGGACAAGGGCATTTAATGCCCGTCGCCGTCGACCCCAAAGCTCCCCGCCTTGCGTCTCCGTCTGCCACGGTGATGGATCCACCACCGTGAAGTGCCACCGTGTCCCCCAGGCTGCACAGCCATCCGCCACGCGTCCCTAGAAAGGCCCCAGGGCGACGCGTGGGCGGATGAGCTGGAGCGCAGGCACACAGCGCAATCCTCCCGGCAAGCACCTTGCGGGGCTTGACCTAGCCGGCCCGGAGCTTGCGGGCTCAGAACTGCCGCTCCCGGGCCCTCGCCGGGACGCACATAGCGCCGAGGCGTGTCTTCTATGATGTGATCTCCTAGTCTTCCCGGCGAGTTCCTCTCGCCGGGGCCTTGTGCGAGTGGTATAACCTTGAGCCTGGGATGGCCTTCCAGGCAAGCTCCGCTTGCCGGGGGCTCGATCTTCTGTCTTGTATACTTTGTCTTTGAATGGCTCGACATGGAGTAGGAAGGTATCCGGCGAGCACGCGGTAAACCCCGCCGCTGGAAGTCTGCAATCGCCTGGCACAAGTTGGGGTACCGAGGTACCCCTACCTTAGTACACCGACAGAGCCCCGGCTGGGCCACACACGGTGCCGAGCGCTGTTGGGCCAGGCCCAAAACCAGGGCGGGCACACGCGCCCATGGCGCTGCCGAATGCACTTCGCCTCCGCCGCCTCCCCTCCCCGTGAACGGCACGCTGCCGATTGCGCGTCGCTGGAGACGGGCGGCGATGCGTCTTTATGGCATCCACACCCGTGATCGTGGTGCGAGCGAGGTCACTTCACCCGCCGCCTCCGCTCCGCCGCCACGCTGCCCTCATGCACGGGGTCGTGGCGCGGCGAAGGGGAGACCGAGCCGTCCACGGGTGGAGATGGTGAGTCGGCCCCGCCTCCCGCCCCTCCTCGCTTCTGATTGGTCGGGCAGGGCGGTTGAGCCCCCACCTCGCCCTTTTAAAAGGGGCGGAAAGGGAGCACAATGGCCTCACACTTCCTCTTCTCTCTTCGCCTTCGCTTGCGTCCTTTCTCGCCATGGAAGGGGAAATCCCAGCTTCAACGGTGGCGAGGGTCGCCCAGTAGCGCACCTCTCCCTATCTCCTGCCCCCGTGGCGGGGAGCCGCCACGAGGGGAGAGGGAGGGGCGAGGTCATGACGAGGCCGAGGGCGTGGTCGAGGCGGCCTGGGGAGAGGCGGTCGTGGCGACGCGCCTCCCCCATCTCCTCCGGCGGCTCCTGTCCTCGAGGCGGTCTGTCGGTGTACTAAGGTAGGGGTACCTCAAGATTCTAAACTTGTGCACGGGCAACACAGCTTCCGTAGCTGGATCCACCAAATGCTTGCCGGAGACCATTTCCGCCCATACCAAGCCATTCAAGAACAAAGTGTACAAGACAGAAGGTTAAGACCCCTGCAAGAGGAGCTTGCCGGGAAGGCCGCTCTGTGCTCAAGGCTATATCGCATGAAGCCCTCGCGAGAGGAGCTCGGGGAGACTAGAAGATCACATCACGAAGACACGCCGACGCCATCGCGATCCGGCGAGGGCCCGGGAGCGACAAGTTACAAGCCCGACAAGCTCCCGGCCCGGCAAGATTAAGACCCCTGCAAGGTACTTGCCGGAGAGCTGTGACGCTGCGCCGCGACTCCAGCTCATCTGCCCACGCTACGCCTTTCAGCCTTCTCCTGAGACGCTGTGGCGGGTGGTCAGCTTGCATGAAGGTGCGGTGGCACTCCACGGTGGTGGCTTCATCGCTGTGGCAAATGGAGACGCAAGGGCGGAGCTTTTGGGGTGACGGCGACGGCATTTAATGCTCTTGTCCCCTCTCACAAAAGTAGGTAGAATCCACTGCTCAAGCTAATCGTAGCTGCACTGTTCCCCGCACTGCTCCAACTACCACCTCTTTTACATTTTTACCCTCCGCCTCTACGCTGACACCTGTCGGTGACCCCTTGCCCTATAAAAGGAGGCCCATGCACAACGAGAGGGGGTTCCGATCATTCACATTTCGCGAGGCTCAACCTTGGCAACTCTAGCGCTGGGATTCGCTTGTTCCACACACCACACCACCACTCGCCGCATTCTCGAGCAAGATCAAATACAACACAAAGCAGCAGAGGGTTTACGCGACCATCGCGTCCGGCTGGGTAAAATCCTCGCCTCGCTGCAAGACGCTCGATCCGCTTCTCCGTGGCGCCCGCCTCGCATCAACACACGGCGGGCCGCCCCGGCGCCCCATAGGTGTCGCGCCCCATCGCGCTTCGACATCTTTGGCGCGCCAGGGGCGCCGAGGTTGTGCGGACCTGATTCGGCGTCATCGCGCGCCGCTTTTCATCAACCTCTCCGTTTCACGCCAGCTTCATCGACAATCGCGCCATGGCCTCAAGACGAGAGCTTCGAGGGTCGCAGATCCGCTCGCGCCTCAACCGCCGCTACCGGAGCCGGGCGATGGGCGGAGGAGACGCCAAGCGGAGGGTGGACACCGGCGAGGGCACCGCGTGCCACCAGATCTGTGGCAGGACGGATGACCGCGCCTCGGTCTCCGCAGATCCACGTCCGCTTTCAAAGACACGGCTGCCCAGCGCCGCCATGCCACGAGAGGTGGTATCCGTCCCGGGCAAGAATAGGCCGGAGGCTCGGGATGCTCCGGACTGCCGTCCGACATGAGCCAGCGAAGTGCCGAGCAGGGCCTTGCTCCTCCTATCGCTACTAGGAGTCCGAGCATGACTGTTCTCGCGCCGCTCGCCCCGCTCCTCCGCCGCCGCAAGCGTGTCTCTTGAACGCCATGTTGTCGCCGAGGACGCACCATCGAGCTCTAAGTCCGCGAGGACGGCTCGCGCCACTCCGACAAGCACGGCTCGAACGCTTATAAGCCCGCAAAGACAACATTGGTGCTCGTCCCGCAAACGCACCTCTCCCGAGTGCTGCGCTTGTCGCCGAGGACGCCGCCATTGAGTTCCGCCAAGCAAGCGCGAAGAAGCAAGAAAAAGAAAAGCTAATTCGCCGAGCCTTCGTGCAGGGCACACCTTAATTCCACGCTTATTCGCTATATCCTCTCGCGTTCGCTGCTTGTGCACAAAACTCAGGCGCCGAGGAGCTCTGCTAGAACAGCCGCACCCTTACTTTGCTTCAACACACTCAACGAGTAAAGAGTGAGTCGCGACCAGCTTCGCTACTCGCTTGCTTCGAAGTCCGCCAGCAGATAAGCGCCGCTGGCCGACACGGCAAGGTTGCTTGTCGGAAGCGACGCCAGCCAGCCGGGCTGTCGATGTCCCAGACAGCAAGAAGCGCTAAGCCACGGCAAGTTCCCTAGAAGCGAGGGGTGAAAACGCACAAAGGGCGAAGGTAGAGGGTGTAACATAGCAAGCCCTTGCCGTGAGATGTCCTTCGATGAGAGGCTTGTGCGCGAGAGGAGCCAAGTCGCGGGTCCAGCTTGCGCTTGTTTTGTTTCCGAGTCCGCTCAACAAACACAAGTGTGTTGCTGCACCCTTATCTTGCTTTCGAGCCTGCTCAGCAAGTTGTTGCCGTCGAATCGCCCGCAAGGTTGTTTGTCGGAAGCGACGCCACCAAATGGGCTGTCCCATGGTCGATAAGCGTTGTTCGCCCGCAAGCTCCCCAAGAGCGAGAGTACCAACATACGAAGGACAAAGCTCGCATCGACATGTAGTCAAGATTTATATACACATACATGTGCGCTGAGCAGCTTGCATATCTACATCAGCTGTTTTATGATCGCAATTGCAGCGACAAGGAGGAACTAAAGATCACACCAAGACTGGGCCCGGCAAGCCGTGGTCGCGGGCTGCGGTGCCAAGGTTCTTCTTCGCGAGCCAGCTCGCCGGGGCTGCAAGCATCGAGATTCGCCTCCGCAAGCTAGTGTTGCTGGGGCTGCGATTTCAGATAAGTTTTTCATCCTCGCCATGCATCCTCTCATGGACCGGGAGATGCGGATCATGCTTTTTGAACGAAAGCGTGTCTTGTGAAGACCAGACGTGGAGGAGCCGAGTCGTGGCTCAGCTTATGCATTTTTGGTTTGTTTCCGAGTCCGCCAACAAACACAAGTGTGCCGCTGCACCCTTATCTTGCTTTCGAGCATGCTCAGCAAGTTGCTGCGTCAGAATCGGCCCGACAAGGTTGCTTGCCGAAGCGATACCACCAGCGGGCTGTCCCATGGGTCGATAAGCGTGTTCGCCCGCAAGCTCCCCGATAGCGTAAGAACACACAAGGCACGCAATAAGTAAAAGACTCAGGTCCCGCAAGCTTTCCTCTTTTCATTAAAAACATCCAGTTTAGTACAAGTCCATAGAGGATGAAAAACATGATAGAGAGGATTACAAGTTCTAATGCAGCTAATGCCCGAGGGCTTACAATTTAAAAGATAAGGTGCCCGTGATCCCTCTCCTGCTTTCTCTGCTCAGGAGTTCAGAGGTAGGTCAGGAGCCCCGCAAGATAAGCTTGCTGGAGAGGAGGCCCCGCAAGAGGAGCTTGTCGGGAAGGGCGAAAAGAGCGCTTAGGAGAGCGTGGCGGTGACGCCGCAGCCGCAGAGCTGCGCAAGGTGACGGCATGGGGAACGACGCCGAGAGCCGCGACGCTTAAGACACCAAGAGAACACCTGGGCCGCCAGAGCTTGGCGGAGTCGGAGGCGCTGAGGCAGAGCTTGAAGACGGAGTGGTGGGACATCGCACGGGGCACCTCGCCAGATTCGACTTAACGGCCTTGCCGCCGCCCCCTCTTCCTCTTCTCGCTGCTTTTTCACGCCACCGCCAAGGAGACGGCCCCGGAGTTCAGAGGCCGCAACCCAGAAGATGGGGTTGCCGGTGGCGCGAGGCAGCGTGTCCGACGCCTAGTCGGACTCCGCCATCCTCGCCGTCGCTGCCGCCTCCCTCCTCGCTACTCTCGCCGAGGAGGGCTTCGCTATCCGAGGAGCTGTCCACACAGCAGCGCACCCGGGTTCCATAGTCGCCAAGACCTTGACGGCGAGGAGGTCACCATCCATTAACTTGAAATGGAGGGTGAACCCCGCCGCTGCTATGGATCCGGCGAATGTCTTCCACCTCGGTCGAAGAACATCACGCCGGGCTGGGGACACGACACTCACCCGAAAGTGCCGCTGATCCCGCAGCCCTCATGCGTAGCTCCATCACGCCGGGTGGATCCGTCCCATCGCTGGCCCACAACGGGACCGCAGCCGGAGGCGACGACGAGGCGCCCGGCGGCTTGATGAAGAACTCCCAGGGGTCATCTCCGTATGGACCGGCCAGGTCGAGACGCCGGAGGGGACGGGAGGCACGCCACCACGACCGCCTTCTCCCGCCGCCTCGCCACGCCGCCCCGCCCACGACCACGCCTCCTCTCCTTCTGGAGCGGCTCGCCGCCACGGAGCAGGATGGGGAGTGGTGTGCTGCCTAGAAGCGACCTCGCCGCCACCGCTGAAGAGCCGGGATTCTCCTTCCATGGCGGCAAGAAGAACAGAAGATAAAGGTGAAGAGAGAAGTGGATGAGTGTGGCCATTGTGCCCCTTCCGCCTTTTTAAAGGGCGAGGTGGGGGCTCAACCGCCTGGCCAGCCAATCGAAAGCGAGGAGGCTGAGGAGCGGGCCGACTCGCCTTCTCCGCCTCAGGACGGCTCGGCCTCCTCTTTTCGCCGCCCACGACCCCATGCATGAGGGCTGCGTGGCGCGAAAAAGTGGAGCCGAGCGACGGTGAAGCGACTCCTCTCGCGCCACGATCACGGGTGGATGCCTTAGGCTGCATGCGCCACCATCGCCTCCCACGACGCCGCAAGATCGACGCTGCTGCTTGGGAAGCGGCGGATGCAGTAAGCAGATTCGACGCGCCATGGGCTTCAAGCAGTGCCTGCAGACTGCCTTTGGGCCTCGCCCAACAGCGCCAAGACTGTATGGCCCAGCCCGGGGCTCTGCTGGTGTATTAAGGTAGGGGTACCTCAAGACCTAACTTGTGCACGGGCAACACAGCTTCCGTAGCTGATCCACCAAATGCTTGCCGAGACCATTTCCGCCCATACCAAGCCATTCAAGAACAAAGTGTACAAGACAGAGAAGTTAAGACCCCGCAAGAGGAGCTTGCCGGAAGGCCGCTCCAGCTCAAGGCTATATCGCATGTAGCGCCCGGCGAGAGGAGCTCGCGGGAGACTAGAAGATCACATCACGTAAGACACGCCGACGCCATGCGATCCTCGGCGAGGGCCCGGGAGCGACAAGTTACAAGCCCGATAAGCTCCCGGCCCGCAAGATTAAGACCCCGCAAGGTACTTGCCGGAGAGCTGTGACGCTGCGTCGACTCCAGCTCATCTCGCCCACGCCGCCTTCAAATTTTCTCCAGACGCGGGCGGGTGGCTGTGTTGCATGAAGGGTGCGGCACTCCACGTGGTGGCTTCATCGCCGTGGCAAATGGAGACGCAAGGGCGGAGCTTTTGGGGCGACGGCGACGGGCATTTAATGCTCTTGTCCCTCTCTCCAAAAGTAGGTAGAATCCATCGCTCGCTAATCGAGTCTGCACCGTTCCCGCACTGCTCCAACTACCACCCTTTTACATTTTTACCCTCTCGCCTCTACGCTGACACTGTCGCGACCCCTTGCCCTATAAAAGGAGGCCTATGCACAACGAGGGGGTTCCGATCATTCGCTATTTTCGCGAGGCTCGAACCCTTGGCAACTCTAGCGCTCGATTCGCTTGTTCCACACACCACACCACCACTTGCTCGTGATTCTCGAGCAAGATCAAATACAACACAAAGCAGCAGAGGGTTTTACGCGACCATCGCGCCCGGCTGGGTAAAATCCTCGCCTCGCCAGATCGCTCGATCTGCTTCTCCGTGGCGCCCCGCCTCGCATCAACACACGGCGGCCGCCCCGGCGCCCCATAGGTGTCGCGCCCCCATCGCGCCCGACACGGTCCATACCGAGACGATCCTCGTAGTTCTTCATCAAGCTGCGCCGAGCGCCGACGCCGCCGCCGCCGCCGCCCTGCTCATAAGCGCTGGCGGAACCGGATCCGCCCGAGATGATGGAGTTGCGATGAGGGGCTGGGGATCAGCGGCACTCGAGTGAGTGTCGTGTCCCCAGCCCCATGGCCATGTACTTCGACGAGGGTGGAAGACGCTCGCCTGGATCCACAGCTTGACGGCGGGGTTTACCCTCCATTTCAAGTTAATGGAGGGTGACCTTCTCGCCGCCAAGGTCTTCGGGACTCGGACCCGGGCGAGATGTCTGTGTGGACAGCTCTCCGAGAGCGAAGGTCCCTCTCGAGCGAGAGGACGAGGAGGGGAGCGACAGCAGCGACGAGGGGATGGCGGGTCCGACCAGGCGCTTGACGCTGCCTCACAGGCCACCGGGCGACCCCATCATCCGGTCGCTGCCTTCTCGAACTCCCCCGGCCGCCTCCTTGGGCGGCCGGGCGAGGGAGGCTGCGAAGAGGAAGAGGGGTGACGGCAAGGCCACATGCCGGAGTACGAGGGCGAGGAGCCTCGCCGCAGGCCGACATCCCAAGACCCCTGCCTCAAGCTCGCCTCCGCGCCTCCGCCTCCGGCAAGCTCCCGGCGGCTCCCGGTTGTTCTCTTGGTGTCTTCGGCGCCTGTAGCTCACCTAGGCGCCTTTTTTCTTCCCCAAGCTTCTCTTGCCGGGACTCTTTGACCTACCTCCTCAACTCCCTAACAGAGAAACAGGAGAGGGATTACGGCATCTTATCTTTCAATTTGTAAGCCCTCGCCTTAGTTGCATCTAAAATATGTAATCCTCTCTATCATGTTTTTCATCCTCTATGGACTTGTACTAAACTAGGATGTTTTTAATGAAAAGAGGGGAAAGCTTGTCTGAGCGCTGCCCTTTACTTGACTTTGCGCCTTATATGTTCATCCAAGGCTGGGAGCTTGCCACAACACGCTTGCTGAGTGCGGACATCAGCAGTTCACCGGCGGTGTTAAGCTTCCGCAAGCAACCTTGCCGGGCCAATTGCAGCGCACTTGTGTTTGTTGAGCGGACTCGAAACGAAACAAGGGCGCTAAACTTGTCGCAGCTCACTTAAATCGTTGAGCGGGCTCGAAATAAACCAAGGGCGAATCGGCTACGACTTGGCTCCTCCGCCGCATGGGTTTTACAAGACACGCTGCTCAAAGACGCAGCCCGCTTTCCCCGTCCATGAGAGGATGCATGACGAGGATGAAAAACTTATCTATTTCGCAGCCCCCGGCGACTCTAACTTGCCGGGAAGGAACCTTGGCACTCGCAGCCCCGCAAATCTGCCCGCCAAAATCCGTGTGTTGGTGTGCTCTTCCGTTTCTCCTTGTTGCTGTAATTTCAGCCATGAAAACAGCTGAGCTAGTTCTCGCAACAGCTTCATTATTCACATGTATATGTATATAAATCCTTTCAGGTAACTTTGTAATGCGATGCCGTGCCTTGCCTCTTCAGATGTTTATACTTCACGCCTCGAAGCTTGTCGGCGCAACACGCTTGTCGAGTGCGGAACATCGCGAGTTCACCGGCGGTGTTGCTTCCGCAAGCAACCTTGCCGGGCCGCTTCTGCAAGACTTGTGTTTGTTGAGCGGGCTCGAAACAAACCAAGGGTGCAACGGGCCACGACCTGGCTCCTCAACAGACAAGTTTTTCATACGGGGCATCTTACGGCAGGGCTTGCTACGCTACACCCTCTACTTTGCATCCTTTGTGCACTTTTACCCCACGCTTCTAGGAAACCGCCGTAAGGGCCCTTGTCGCGAAAGCGCCGAGTGCTGAACTCAAGCAGCCTGCTGGCTAAGGTCTTACCGGCAGCAACCTTGCTGCTGCTAATCGCGACGACTTAGCCTGCTGAGCGGACTCGAAACGAAACAAGGGCGCTGACACTTGTCGCTGCTCACTTAAATCGCTGAGCGTGTTTCTAGCAAGGTAAGGGTGCGGCTTTCACGGTAGGTTCCTCCACACACAGGTATTATGCATAAAGGACTTAACGCACGAGGGACATAACATAAAAACATGGAACTACGGAGTGCTCAGCATAAAAGCTCGGGTGACTTAGCTTTTCCGCCTCGCGATCCGGCAAGGCCGCACTTCTCCCTTGATTTCTCCTTTGTATGTTTTCACCCTCACGCTGGGAACTCGCCGCAAGAAACACGCTTCTTTGAGTGCGGAACATCAGCAGTTCATTGGCGGTGTTGCCCGCAGAAGAACTTGTCGGGCTAGTTGCACGCTTCATCGCTGAGCGGACTCAAATGCATCAGGGGCTAACTTAGCCACGACTCGACCCCCATGCGCATGTGTTCTCCATACAAGGTACTGAAATTTCAGGAATACAACTCAAAAGTTTGAAACCGCCAGTGGAGCTTGATGGCACGCCCTCGACGGCATGCACTCGAGAGGTGCGCTTGCCGGAGTAGGCACCAGAGCTGTTCTTGCGCTTTCCTTGCCCCACCGGCGTGGAGCTCAATGGCACGCCCTCGACGGGCGCAAGACACTCCGGAGAGGTGCGCTTTTGAGCATGCGCCAGAGCTGTTCTTGCCGGGCTTAGTCTGCATGCGGAGCTCGATGGTACGCCCTCGACGGGCGGCAAGAGACTCCGGAGAGGTGCGCTTGCCGGAGGCAGCACCCGAGCACTTGCCGGACTTGGTCTTCGCCTTCTTCCCCTGTGAGCTTCAGCGGCAAGTGTATTCTTGTCGGCCATGCTGCCGATCCCAGATCTTGTCGTGCAGATAAGCGCATCCTTCTTGTCGCCGTGGACAGTGATGACGCTTTATCGGCCCCGCATCTTGAGTACGCTAGCATAGTGGAAGCTGCCATGAACTTGGCGAGGGCAGATTGCCAAGTATTCCATTGTATGGCAACGGAATATCGGCGACGCCGAAAGTGATGCGCTTGCCCCTGAAATTGAGCTCCCCGCCAAAGGTCACCGTAGAGTGATCTTTCCCTTGGGCTTGCTCCGCCCCGGTTGATTCTTCGAAGAACCGGTCTCTTCGAGCTCGCTTATCCGAATTTGGAGTTTCTTGATCACAGCAGAGAGATCAGGTTCAGCCCGCCCCGCCGCCAACCATCATTTTGGTGACCTTGAGGTTGCGGATGGTGGTGAGACCAGCATCGGTAAGCACCCGACCGCTGTGGTGCGGTCAGGTCATCCTCAAGATCAAAAATGATGGGCGTGCCGACCATTTGAGGAGCCTCGCGCGACTCCATGGGCGGCTCGCTGCTCACCTCACGCACCCACCGCTTTAGCCGGCGGTGGAGGTGTGCAGAGGCGCCACCGCCGACGCACGTGACTTCCGTGGCCTTCGGAACTCCCCGCCACCGCCATCCTCATCCTCCATATCTTCGCCATCGCCTTCCTCATCCTTGTCGCGCCCCGGGAGGTCGATCGCTTGCCGCTGCTTGGCCTTGTCGCAAGGCCCTCCCCGCCATTGAACGGCCGCTTGCTCGGCTCTCCTCCGCCACCTTGGGCCTTCTCCTTGTCGCGCTCTCAGATTAGCTTTTTGCTGCTCGACGAGGTACTGACGCGCTTGGCGCTTGGTGAGATCGTGGCCCTTGGTGCGGTGGATTTTGCAAGATTGCTTGTCGGAGCCGCCGCTTGTCGGCTGCCGCCATAGGCAGGCTCCTTGCCGAGAAGCAACCCTGCGCTTGCTTGGCGGAGCCTCCTTGCCGGCTTCTCGACGGCAAGCACCTCTTTCTTGTTCTTCCTCGGTTGTTCCGCCACGCTCTGTTTGTCGGGGTGTCGTCGCTATCGCTTCCTCCTCGCGCCAAAGATCCTCCCCGGGAGTCTCCTCCTCTTCAGCACAAGACTTGTCAGCCGTAGCATAGAGCTCGCTGACATCCCGAATCTTGGTCATCGCCATCTCTTCACGCATATGGGCGGTTACGCACGCTCGGTGGAACGCGCTGATAACCGCGGCGTGGTGGACATCGTGGATGTTGTGCCGCACACGGCCGAAGCGCTGGATATACTTGCGCAGGATTCTCCTTCCTTCGGGCCAAAATGGAGATCGCTCTCTCGTCCGTGGGGTTTGTGGCCGCCAAAGAAGGCGCCAACAAACCGATGGCAAAGATCGCCCAAGAAGAAATGGAGTTTTCCGGCAAGTGCATAAGCCAAGAACGAACGCTCGCTTAAGCACGAGCGGAAGTAGTTCGCCAGAATCTTGTCGTCGCGCGCCGCAGCTGCACCGCGATGGTGTAGACACCGAGGAACTCCGAGGGTGCGCCTTGCCGCTGCATTTCTCCGAGACGCCGGGCTTGAAGTTCTTCATGCTGGGCCACCGACGCCGCCGATTCGCGGGTGAACGCAGGCAGCTCGCCACAGACGGACAAGTCGCTCGTTCACCGGCGCGTACGCGCCGACAGCTTCCCAGCTCTCGGTTCGATTGTCGCCGAAGTTTCGGGCGGGCGCTTATCGTGGTCCGAAGCGTTTTCTTGTCGCCGGTCGCCGAGGACTCGGCGCGTTCCCGACGCCAGCTGATCCGACGACGCCCGTGGAGCTGCTGCCGGCGTTGTTCCCTGGGACGGCGTCTTTTTGCTTCGCGGCGGGGAGTGCTCGGTGGTTGCACCTCGATGGTTTTGTCGCCGCGGCCCGTCTTCTCAGCTTGCCGCGGCCGCGAGGTCGCCGGCTGCTGTGAAGGGTCGTTGTTGGCGAAGGCGACCAGTCTCTTGATGGTAGCCCTCCAGCCTTCGGCCTTGTCCGCCGCTGGAGGGAAGTCGAGGAGCTGCGCTTACGAAGCGCTTCGCCGGAGTGGAGGGGAGCGGGAGCGAGCGGTGCGAGGAGCGGGGTATGCTCGGACTCCTAACAGTGTTAGAAGGAGCAGGGTCCTGCCCCGGCGCCTTCGCTTTGCTTGTGTCCGGACGTTGGTCCGGAGCATCCCGCGAGCCTCCGGCGTGTCCTTGCCCCAGTAGGCGAATACCACCTCCCGTGGTATGGCGCTGCTGGGTTGTCGTGCGCTGAGATGGACGTGGAATGTCCACGGAGACCGAGGCGCGTCATCCGCTCTTGTCCTTGATTCGTGGCGCCGCGAAAGTGTCCTCGCCGGCGACCATCTCTTCGTCGGCGTCTCCTCCGCCCACCGTTGGCTCCGGTGGCGGCGGAAGAGACGCAGACGGGCCTGCAGCCCCCGAAGCCTTCTTCTTCGGGGCCATGGCGTAGTTGTTGACGAAGTTGCTGATGAAATTGGAGAGGTTGATGACGAGCGCGCCCGCGCGGACGCCGGATCAGATCCGCACAACCTCGACGCCCCCTACCTGGCGCGCCAAAGATGCCGGGGGAGACCTGCCCGCCGCGGGCACCTATGGGGCCGGGGCCCCTTTGTGAGTGCGGTACGAGGGCGGAGGAGGCACAGAGAGCAGGTCGAGGCGAGCACACGGGCGGATTTTTACCCAGCTTCGGAGCTCTCCGGAGAGATAAAACCCCTACTGCTGCTTTGTGTTTGTATTTGATCTTGCTCGAGAGAGCGAGCGATGGTGGTGTTGAAGCGCCGAATGAGTCGAACCAGCGAACCCCTTCTACGCGCGCATGGGCCTCCCTTTATAGTTTCAAGGGGGCGCCAACAGGTGGCAGCGAGAGAAAGGGGTAAAACGTAAAAGAGGTGGTAGTTGGAGCAAAGGCGGAACAAAGAAGCTACAAGGCATGAACAATGGTCGCTACCTACTTTTGACAGAGGGGGACAAGGGCATTTACGCCCGTCGCCGTCGACCCTGCGTCTCCGTGCCCACGGTGATGGATCCACCACCGTGAAGTGCCACCGTGTCCCCAGTGCTGCACAGCCATCCGCCACGCTCCCCTGGAAAGGCCCTGTATGCGGCGTGGGCGGATGAGCTGGAGCGCAGCGACACACCTGAATCCTCCCGCAAGCACCTTGCCGGGCCTTGACCTAGCGGGGCCGGGAGCTTGCGGGCTCAGAATCTGCCGCCGCCTCGCCCTCGCCGACGCATATAGCGCCGAGGCGTCTTCTATGATGTGATCTCCTAGTCTTCCGGCGAGTTCCTCTCTTGGGGCCTTGTGCGAGTGTTATAACCTTGAGCTCGATTTGGCCTTCCGGCAGCTCCGCTGTCGGGGCTCGATCTTCTGCCTTGTATACTTTGTCTTTGAATGGCTCGACATGGAGTAGGAAGGTATCCGTGAGCACGTGGTAAACCCCGCCGGGAAGTCTGCAATCGCCTGCAGCACAAGTTGGGGTACTGAGGTACCCCTACCTTAGTACACCAACATTTTATGAATGTATCTGTGCTGCCAAAACTTTTGTATGATGAAAACAAGGCGTTTGTATAATTTTAGTCTTGTTCCATCTGAAATTATTTATCCTCCATTGCGGCCATTTATTGAATTTGAGAGTTAGCCAGTCATCGGCTTCAGCCCCTCACGTAGATACTACGGGGGTGTTCGGATCAGCACAAAAACACACTTAACCCAACGACTTGGTCCATGAAGGAGGTGCTAGTGCGGCGAACCAGGCAATCAGACTATGCAGCTTTATCACTCTCACTTAGCCATAGGAGCTTGACAATAAGATTGTAGGCGCTGCCCCCGGTATTGTTCGGTGAAACGAACTTGGGTGCTGTAGACACCTGACCAGGTAAAAACCAATCCCTCGTGTGACATGGAAAAAATCGCAGGAGATTAATACCGAGTCACCGAATAGCTGACTAGCTCTCGTCGCATCATCACAGTCAATTTTCCGCTTTCTCTACTGAGGTGTTTATCTGGCCAACCAGAAACACAATCGCAGTAGTTCTCCCTTTACTTCCTTAGACAAACAATCAGAACGTAAGGTAGTAACCATAGGAGTCGGGCAACCCAACTATTGACCCAACACATGATTTAGAGCTGAAGCATATAATGCTAGATTCGAGACGCCGTATTGTACTATAGAAGTGTTAGGACTTATGGTATATTTAAGAAATGTACGTGGCTAAATGGAGCCCCTGGCGATTTAGGTCGTGCCGAGGTGTACATGACAATCAGACGAAAGAGAGGAAGGAATACAGATTTTAGGAAATGAGCCAGTATCGAATAGTGTGGGCGAAAAACTGTTTCCATTATAATCTGATTGATACGTCAAAACATATTTGTACAGATAGTGCTATAAGCATCGAGGCTATTTTACATGGAGAGCAAAAGGGAAAGCTGTGTACAAGTACTAAAAAGGGGGAAGAGGTGATCTTGAAAGATTCTTTAGGTATTCCACCATACATCTGCGCTGCTTTTCGTCTTGGTGTGTGATCCTTTGAGAGGATTAATGAATAGGTTTTCATAAGGGGCCAAAAAAAGGGCCCTTGACACCATAAAAAGGTGATGTGGGTTGTAAGGAACCTGAAAAAGGAAAAAATGAATTTAAAAAGAGGATTGTGGGTCCAGGTACAGTTGAGCCGTATTGTGGACTTTATCCTTGACATGCCTCCATCATCGCCCATGGTATATTTAGTGCATAGTTATGTGAATGCAGTACATACACCGTTGTTCGGTTGGGGCGAAGACAGAGGCCGAATTGCTAATCGAGCTCCTGACGAGCTTAACTATCATTCTGTAGGGTAGTTTGGACTCGCTTGACAGGGTCTGGTGGCTTGGCTGCCGATGTGGAGTTCGGCTTGATAAGGCCGACCTGCACTTCCGCTGCAAGGGCCGTGGTGTGTTCCTCAGTACGGAGGGAGCGATCCATGTTTCCATGGACTGTTATAACACGCGTGGTCCTGGCATTTTGACTTTTAGATAAGCATAGTGCGGGACCGCATTGAAGCGGGCAAACACAGTTCGTCCGAGCAGTGCCTAATAGCCATTGCGGAAAAGGACGATGTCAAAGATCAAGTCTTCACTTCGGAAGTTATTCGGTGAACCGAAGACGACCTCCAATGTGATTAGCCCATGCAGCGGGCCTCTACACCAGGTATTACTCCTTTAAAGGTAGTTTTGGTGGGTTTGATTCTTGATGAGTCAATACCCATTTTCTGAACCGTGTCCTGATAGAGTAGGTTAAGACTGCTGCCACCATCCATGAGGACTCTCGTGAGGTGGAAGCCATCGATAATTGGGTCGAGGACCAATGTAGCTGAACCTCCATGACGGACACAGGTTGGATGGTCCATGCGATCAAAAGTGATCGGGCATGCTGACCATGGGTTGAATTTTGGGGCGACTGGCTCTATCGCATAGACGTCCCTTAACGCGCGCTTGCGCTCCGTTTTGGGGATGTGAGTAGCATATATCATGTTCACCGTCTTGATCTCGGGAGGAAATTTCTTCTGTTGCCCTCTGTTCGGTGGATGAGGTTCCTCGTCGTCATCCTCGCCGGGCGACCCTTTCCCCGTGTGCTCGGTGTTTAACTTACCGGCCTGTTTAGAGACCCAATAGCTTCTGTTGGTATGGTTGGTAGGCTTGTTAGGGGTGACGTGAATATGGCAAGGTCGATCGAGTATTCGCTCCAGGCTAGATGAACTGTCTTTGTTTCTTTTGAATGGCTTCTTCCGCTGACTGGGATTGGAGCCACTGAATCCGGTGTTGACCGCCATGTCTTCGGCATTGTCAGTGTTGCTCCAACGCTTGTTTTTGTTGCGTCAAGGTCTACCATTTCTGTTCCTTGATTCGGAAGTGCTAGGATCGCTGGTACTATTGCTTCTACGGGCAAGCAAGCTATCTTCGCCTGTGCAAAAGCGGTTCATAGTGATGTGAGGGCTGCCATGGACTTTGGCTTTTCTTGGCCGATGTGTCGGGAAAACCATTCGTTGCGGATGGTGTGTTTAAAGGGTCCTAGAGCCTCGGCGTCCGGACAATCAACAATTTGGTTCTTTTTTATTAGGAACTGGGTCCTGAATTTTCTGGCTGACTCTCCGGGCTGCTGGTCTATGTGACTGAGGTCATCGGCGTCCGGAGGCCGGATATAAGCGCCCTGGAAGTTGTCTCTAAAGGCATCCTCCAGGTCTTCCCAGCTTCCAATAGAGTTTTCTAGGAGGCTACTTAACCAGTGCCGAGCTGGTCCCTTAAGTTTGAGGGGTAGGTATTTGATGGCATGTAGATCATCATCACGAGCAATGTGAATGTGGAGAAAAAAATCTTTGATCCATACTGCGGGATCCATTGTGCCATCATATGATTCTATGTTCACAGGTTTAAACCCTTCTGGGAACTGGTGCTCCGTTACCTCACCGGTGAAGCACAGGGGGTGTGCGGCGCCTCTATATCGGGCAACATCAAGAAGCAGTTCGGATGGAGTCCGTATGCGGTTCTCGGCCCGGGTGAGGTTGTGCTTGTCGCGCCAGGCCTAATGGCCATCCTCTCGCGCTGGGGCATGCCCCCGTGATCCATAGATTGATTTGGTCTGACAGGCTCTATTAGCCAGGTCTTGTCATAGGTCATAAGTGTATCGTACAGCTGTGTCTCTCTGCCTTTATGTTGGGGTGGTGCAGCCTGGTGTTCGGCTTGAGTTGCCGCTTTGTCCCGGGCACGTGGGGGTCGGTCAGGTCTGTCAGCGGCGTTACGTGTTGGCGGTATAGCCTCTGGGGGCTCATCATCGAATTGGGGTAGCAGCTTCCGCTTTGGATAACTTTTAGTTGGGCGTTCGAGGCCATGTTCCTCAGCTGCTAGGACATCAGTCCATCTGTCGTTGAGCAGATCCTGATCAGCTTGAAGCTACTGCTGCCTTGTTTTTTAGGCTTCTTGCAATGGCTATTAGCCGGCGCTTAAAGCTCTCTTGTTGGAGGGGTTCCTCTGGCGCTGAGGCTCTCATCCTCTTTGGAGGTCCATAAGTAATTACTATCCTCCGAGTCCTCGTTCCCAATAGGGTCGTCGGGGTTGACCTGCCCATCCTCCCAATCATCATGCTCAGATGTTGGTTCCATAGGGATTCTTGATCTTCGGCATTATCCGGAGTATTGTTGTCTTCGGCGCAGGTATTACTGTCCTTTTGGCGACGCAATTTCGAGCGCCGCCGCTGACGTCGATGCTTTGGTGGTGCCACGGGCGGCTTGTCCATGACTAGGTTTTTACCACCATCACCATCGTCCTCTTTGGGTGTGTCCACCATGTAAACGTCGTACGTGGAAGTAGCCGTCCAGCCTCGGGTAAACGGCGGGTTCTGGCTTTGTTCTTCTCCGGCATCGTTGTCCATGCCGTCGATGTCTTCGGAAGCGTAATCGAGCATGTCACCTATGTCCTCGATAGTGGCTATGAAGTAGGTCGAGGGTGGGACATAAAATTCCCCGCTCTCATCCCCTAGTGTGGGCCGGGCGTAGTTCGGCCGCGATCCTTCTGTAATGGCAAGAGACTGCATTAAATCCAGGGCCTCATCTAAGGGTGAGGTTTGGACAGGGAAGCGAGAATCCATGGAGCGGGGCGGGACAGGAGTTCCCTGGCCGATCTCGTATAACATAGACCTGGAGATTTCGGAGTTGGTGCTTAGAGGTGAGTCCGGCTCGATGAGGATAGAGGGTGCCTGGCGTGACTCCCGACCTGCCGGTGATGTAATCCCCTCCGGTTCTCCAGTGCAAGGATATAGCCGCAGAGAGTCCAGCACGCTTTAAACTCCCGTCTTCTGATCTGGTGGTGTGCTCCAGATCTTCAGCCAGAGCGATGATTGGGGCCGCGGACCCTTGGAAGGTCAAGTCTCCTCGGATGTCAGCGACATATTTTAGATTTCCAAACCTGATCTGATAACCAGGGGCATAGCTGTTGATATTCTCCAGATGGCCAATCGAGTTGGCGAGCAGTGTGAAGCCGCCGAATACAAAAGTTGGCCCGGAAGAAAAGTCTCCCTCAAGGCTGTGTTGTTGTAGATGATATGTCGGGGAAACCGGTCACCTATGGGGTCACAAGGATCCCTTCTACGTTCGACAGGGGTTTAGTTTTACGACGAGCAGGCCGAGCCGTTAGCACATAGGGGATTTTTATCCAGGTTCGGGCCGCAAAGATGCATAATACCGTACTCCTGCTTGTCTGGTTTTATGTGTGTTCTTGAGCTTTTGAACTAGCTACGGTGCGTGTGAAAGCACAAGTGCTCCCTAGGTGGTTTTGGTAATTAATGACAACATATCTCTTGTTGGACTAACACCTTTATCTAGTATATTTCAGATAAGTTCAACAATGGAGTGGAATGGACTAAAGGATGTGGGAACTCCTTCAAGATGCTAAGGAGAAAGGATTGGCTCAAGCTTCAAGCTCAAGACTCTTTATTTTACATTTTAGTGGTCCTAGATCACATTGAGTCTATAGGAAAAGCCAATACTATCAAGGAGGGATGAGGTGTTGCTTAATGAGCCTCTTGCTTCAATGTGCTTAGTGATATGCTCCAAAACCCTCAACTACTTTCCCACATCCACATATGACCTAAACCCAAATCCAAAATCAGTCACACCGAAACTTCCTATCCGGCGCCACCGATTCCACAAGTCATAGCCACTACCACAAACCCTAAGCAAATCGGTCTTATCGATAGGGATCTCGGTTTCACCGAGATGGGATTGTAATCTCTCTGTGTATGTCCATTATCAAAATCGGTCTCACCGAGTTTGAGCAATTGGTACTACCGAGATTACAATGCAAACTCTCTGGAAAACTTATTACCAAAATCGGTCTCACCGAGTTTGAGTAATCGGTCCCACTGAGTTTGCTTGACCAACTCTCTGGAAAGCTTATTACCAAATCGGTCTCACTGAGTTTGTGTAATCGGTCCTACCAAGATTATGTTATGCCCTAACCCTAACAATATCGGTCTCACCGAGTTGCATTTCGGTCCCACCGAAAACCCTAACAGTCACATTATTTGCTAAATCGGTCCGACCGAGTTTAACAATTCGGTCCCACCGAGTTTGGTAAATTGTGTGTAACGGTTAGATTTTGTGTGGAGGCTATATATACCCCACCACCTCCTCTTCATTCGTGGAGAGAGCCATCAGAACAAACCTACACTTCCAATTTACCATTTCTAAGAAAGAACCACCTACTCATGTGTTGAGGCCAAGATATTCCATTCCTACCATATGAATCTTGATCTCTAGCCTTCCCCAAGTTGCTTTCCACTCAAATCTTCTTTCCACCAGATCCAAACCCATTGAGAGAGAGTTGAGTGTTGGGGAGACTATCATATGAAGCACAAGAGAAAGGAGTTCATCATCAACGCACCATTTGTTACTTCTTGGAGAGTGGTGTCTCCGAGATTGGCTAGGTGTCACTTGGGAGCCTCCGACAAGATTGTGGAGTTGAACCAAGGAGTTTGTAAGGGCAAGGAGATCGCCTACTTCATGAAGATCTACCACTAGTGAGGCAAGTCCTTCATGGGTGACGGCCATGGTGGGATAGACAAGGTTGCTTCTTCGTGGACACTTCTTGGGTGGAGCCCTCCGTGGACTCGCGCCGTCGTTACCCTTCGTGGGTTGAAGTCCATCAACATGGATGTACGATAGCACCACCTATCAGAACCACGCCAAAAACATCCATGTCTCCAATATGCGTTTGAATCCGCCAAACCCTTCCCTTTACTTTCTTGCAAGTTGCATGCTTTACTTTCCGCTGCTCATATACTCCTTGTATGCTTGCTTGATATGTATTTTGATTGTTGAAATTGTGCTCCAACTCCACTTAAAACCAAAAATCTTAAAAACTGCAACTTTGGTACTTAGTGTCTAATCACCCCCCTCTAGACACCTCTTCTCAAGGTCCTACAAGTGGTATCAGAGCTTTGGTCTCCATTGCTTTGGTTTAATCACCATTGGAGGAAGATGGATGAGTCTACTATTGGGAGTATTAGACATAGAGTGCCTATTCTTGATGGAGAGTATTTTCATGAGTGGAAAAATGAGATGCTTGTTATTTTCAATCAATATCATTTTAACAAGTACATTGCTAGTCCTTGTGCACCTTATGTTGATCCTATGCATCCTACCCATGATGAGTCAATTGACATGATTAGGAATGTTAGAACTGCCGATCTTATCATTAGAGGATTGCCAAGAAACTTGCTTGGATGTTTACCTACCTTTAAGTGGGCCTACACAATATGGAAATTTCTTGAGGAACGATTTCCTGATTACTCCTTGAAGAATCTTGATGAAATTCTCCATAATTCTATTGCATTGAGTAGGATGAATACTAGTGATCCTATGTTTGGTGATTGTCTATTTGAGCGTACAAACCTTATGCGTGCCAAAGGAAATGTTGGTATCATTAGTGACATTATTTCCGAAGCTATAAAAATTCATAAGAAAGATTATCAAACTCATTCTAATGAATCACCCTCTCTAGGACTTGATCCACCACATGACGATGTTGAACATGGATACTATGATGAGGATGATGAGAGTGACTTCGATCTTGATGATGCAATGAGACATTTTGGTCTTATAGCAAATATTCGGGGATATATGTCAGGAGGAAAGGAATGGGTTCTTGATAGTGGATGTACCGATCACATGACCAGAGATAAAGACATGTTCACTGAGCTTGCAAATAATGATAGTCCTTGAAAGTATGTTACCTTCGGTGACAACTCAAAGGGTAAGGTGGTTGGCCTCGAAAAGGTGGCCATATCACATGATAGCTCCATACAAAATGTCATGCTCGTTGAATCTCTTGGTTACAACTTACTTTAAGTATCTAGACTTGCTGATTTCGGTTTCAATGTTCTATTTACTGAAGTAGATTGCCAACTGTTTCGTCGAGATAGTCATAAAATGGTCTTTACTGGTGTGCGTGGAGGTGATCTATACATTGTTGATTTCACTAAAAAGGCTCAACCTAAAACTTGCTTCATTGCTAAATCCTCAAAAGGTTGGTTATGGCATAGACGACTTGGCCATGCTGGTATGCGAAACCTTGACAAGCTTATTAAAGGAAATCATATCCTTGGAGTTAACAATGTCATATTTGATAAGGATAGACATTGCAGCGCTTGTCAGGCAGGTAAACAGGTTGGAGGAAGGCATCCCGTGAAGAACATCATGACTACAAGGAGGCCACTCGAGCTACTTCACATGGATCTTTTTGGTCCCAACTCTTACAAGAGTCCTGGAAGAAATTCTTTTGGTCTAGTTATAGTTGATGATTTTTCAAGATTTACGTGGGTGTTCTTTCTCGGTGATAAATCGCAGGTCCAAAAGATCCTCAAAAACTTCGCAAGGAAGGCCCAAAATCAATTTGAAGTGAAGATCAAGAAGGTTCGCAGCGACAATGGAACGGAGTTCAAGAACGCAAATGTGGACACCTTTCTTGACGAAGAAGGGATTTCACACGAGTTCTCGGCTACGTACACACCTCAACAAAACGGAGTTGTTGAGAGGAAGAACCGGACGCTCATCGAAATGGCGAGAATGATGCTTGATGAGTACAGGACGCCGAAGCACTTTTGGGGTAGAAGCGGTTGAGACAGCTTGTCATGCAACAAATTGCTTGTATCTTCACAAGCTACTTGGCAAGACGGCATACGAGCTCCTCACCGGTAACAAACCCCAAGTTGGATACTTTCGAGTATTCGGCTCAAAGTGTTACATTCTTGATAAGCATCGTCGCTCTAAATTTGCTCCTAAGTCTCATGAAGGTTTCCTACTAGGTTATGGATCAAACTCTCACACTTACCATGTCTACAACAATTTCACCCGAAAGGTTGAAGAGACGGTAGATGTGAAGTTTGATGAATCTAACGGCTCGCAAGTAGAGCAATTGCCAATTGATGTAGGAGACAAAGATCCTCCGGAAGCAATCCAAGACTTGTCTGTTGGCAAGGTTCGTCCAACGGAGGTGAAGGAGAGTACCTCGTCTGTCCAAGTGGAAGCTTCAACTTCATGACAAGGTGAACCAAGAGTTTATACGGAAGCATCCACAAGCGGGACACACCAAGATGAAGGAAACAAGGAAGTGCATCAAGATGAATGTCAACAACCTCCTTCTCCACCACGACAAGAGAACGACAATGCTAACAATGAGGAAGGCCAAGAAGAAGAAGAAGAACAAGATGAAGAAGATGTTCTGCGAAGACCCAAGCAAAAGCTTTCACGAGTTCGAGCAAGAGTTGCTAAAGATCATCCCGTCGAGCAAATCTACAATGACATTCAAACCGGGGGAATCACTCGCTCTAAAACTCGTTTAGCTAACTTCTGTGAAAACTATTCTTTCATCTCTAGCATTGAACCTATGAAGGTTGAAGAAGCATTGGAAGATCCGGATTGGATAAATGCTATGCATGAAGAGCTACATAACGTTGAGAGGAATCAAGTTTGGACATTGGTTGAGAAGCCCGACAACAACCACAACGTCATTGGTACCAAATGGGTGTTTCGCAACAAGCAAGATGAAGATGGACAAGTAGTTCGCAACAAGGCACGTCTTGTCGCCCAAGGCTACACACAAGTCGAAGGTATGGACTATGGTGAGACTTTTGCCCCCGTTGCTAGACATGAGTCCATTCGCATCTTACTTTCATATGCTAATCATCATGATATCACCTTGTACCAAATGGACATTAAAAGTGCTTTTCTAACTTGTGAAATAGAGGAGGAAATTTATGTTAAGCAACCTCCCGGCTTTGTCAATCCTAAGAAACCTAATCATGTTTACAAACTTCACAAAGCTCTTTAGGGTCTTAAACAAGCTCCTAGAGCGTGGTATAAATGCTTGACCAAGTTCCTTATTGAAAAAGGCTTTGAAATTGGGAAAATTGATTCTACTCCTTTTACTAAAAGGGTTAATGGAGAACTGTTTGTGTGTCAAATTTATGTTG
Source organism: Aegilops speltoides (assembly GCA_021437245.1). Taxonomy (NCBI): domain Eukaryota; kingdom Viridiplantae; phylum Streptophyta; class Magnoliopsida; order Poales; family Poaceae; genus Aegilops; species Aegilops speltoides. The sequence goes on from CM038144.1 coordinate 141,765,010, forward strand.
ATGATATCATATTTGGTTCAACTAACCCTCATTTTAGTGAAAAGTTTGGGAAGCTAATGTCGCAGAAGTTTGAGATGTCCATGATGAGTGAACTCAAATTCTTCCTTGGGTTGGAAATCAAGCAAACTAAGGAAGGTACCTTTGTTTCACAAACAAAGTACACCAAGGACTTATTCAAGAAGTTCAATATGCAAGAATGCAAAGGTATGTCTACACCCATGCCTACCAGTGGACATAATGACTTGGCCAAAGATGGTGAACCGGTTGATCAAAAGGTTTATCGCTCTATGATCGGTTCATTGTTATATCTATGTGCTTTACGTCTCGATATCATGTTAAGTGTGTGCATGTGTGCACGATATCAAGCTGCTCCTAAGGAATGTCATCTTAAGGCCGTGAAAAGGATAGTGAGATACTTAATCCATACACCAAAATTTGGCATTTGGTATCCTAAGAGGGCTTCTTTCGATCTTGTTGGCTATTCCGACTCAGACTATGCCGGACACAAGGTTGATAGAAAGTCCACTTCAGGTACTTGTCAATTTCTTGGTAGATCTCTTGTGTCTTGGTCCTCCAAGAAACAAAACTCGGTCTCCTTATCCACCGCCGAAGCTGAATATATTGCCGTTGGTTCATGTTGTGCTCAATTACTTTGGATGACCCAAACTCTTAAAGATTATGGGATATATTTGAGACATGTTCCATTGCTTTGTGACAATGAAAGCGCTATTAAAATTGGTCATAATCCTGTGCAACATTCTCGAACAAAGCATATTGAAGTTCGTCATCATTTCATTCGAGATCATGTTGCTAAGGGTGATATTGATCTTAAGCATGTTCGCACCGAAAAGCAATTAGCAGATATATTTACTAAACCTCTTGATAAGAAAGTGTTTTGCACTTTAAGAGGAGAATTGAACATCATTGATGCTTCGAACTTGGAGTAGAAACTCCATTGGATATATTTGTATCTTGCATGTTATCTAACTCTTGTAGGTACTTGGTGGAATCAAATTCCATGAGATTGTAAATCACTCATATCTTGAGCAATCTCTACCTCACCAAGCCTCTACACTATGGTGGATGAAGACAAGGAAGCACGAAACCACACAAATATATCCTTTGACAAATTCTATGTTGAGCTTCATGATTGTCATTTTTGGATACACAAGTGCTCTTCCTTGCAAGAACTAACCCATGTAGGTAGATGGACTAAAACTCCAAGTGGTGCTCCAAATTCTTGATGAGCTACATCAACCTTGAGCAACCCACACAAGTTCAACTACATGGACTACATCACCAACCAAGGGATGTTGTTCCATCTTAGAGAAGCTTTACTCCAAGTCATGAGCTAAAGCAACTCGACAAGATGTGAATACATCAAGATGCTTAAACGAAAAATGGCAACCCCATTTGAGCTTAAACGACGAGTATGACCTATGATCAAGTGATCTCACTTGACTCCTAAGTTAATATACTCTAACATAGGTGACTTCATCGCCGACCATCTCTAGATGAAGTTCTCTTGTGTTCGTTTCTGTGTTTTTGCATTTGTCTCATGCATATTTGTTTCCCCTTTCAAAAAAACTTCATCTAGCTTTCTTTCTTTCTATTTGCTCTGCATTTTCTGCATTCCAATTCAATGCACATCTTTCAGTAAATTCCTTGAAAATCTTTGGGAAATCTTACTAGATTAAGTGAGCTGAGGTGACAAGTGTTTTCTCTGTGATGAACTCGATTTCACCGGTTTGTTATTTTCGGCCCCACCGAAGCCTCTCGGTACGACCGAAGTATACCACTCGGTGCCACCGATTTCATAACAGGAAAAACTCTTTGCCACATATTCTGTGTTTCTTCTGATCCAGCTCCACTCAATGAATCTTGTCCTCTACAAGCATCACATTTTTACCATTGCTTTGTTCTGTGTCTCAAGGATCAAACCCATTCGACAGATTCCAGGTCCTTCTTGGAAATTGATGTCAAAGGGGGAGAGAGAGAACATCAAAGCTTATCATTTAGACAGAGCATCAAAGCTTATCACCCTCCTTCTTAAGGGAGAGAGAGACCTTCTAGGGGGAGAGACCCTCAAAAGAAGAGAGAGACCTATCCAGGGGGAGAGGATACTTAAGTAGAAAGAATTTCTCAAGGATCCCAGATGCTTGGTGTTCAAGAGGAGAGATGTACACATGTCTTCTTGAGGGGAGAGACATGTTCATATGTTCTGTTATGATTATTTGCTTATTTGCATTAGCTCTAAATATTAGCTCTGATCATCATTCATATCTTTCAGGTCTATTGTCTTTCAGCTCTGATTCTCTATTCCCTATCTTCTCCCAGTATCCCATGTTAGATTCAGGGAGAGCAAGACATCTAACGGGAAGAGATCATTTAAATTCATTGCATATCTTTACTCTTGGGGACATGTTTTAATTCAATGTGGTACTTGGTACTCACGCTCTACATGTCATCCCAGTCTTAGTATTCTTGTGGTTTCTTTGGTTTGTTATGGCTAGTAGATGCATCTGTGTTATCTAACCTTGTTTACATAGGCTCCTTTTATCCTAAGACAACTCAGGACTACAAGGTAAGTATATGGATCACAATCATGTCTATGAGGAATTCTTGCTGATGTACATATTATTTGCAAGAAGAACTCATGAGCATGAAGGTATTTTCTTCAACATTCTTTGCTCTGATGCATATGACGATGATACATGTAACACATTGCCTGCACTATCATGTTTATGCTCTCACATCCTTCCACATTCCATATTCACATGATTGCATACATGTAGGGGGAGCCTATGCTTGTACATGTCTTTCCAAAGCTTTTCTTGCTATTCTTTATATCTTTCCAAAGCTTTGATGCATGTTGCCATCAATTACCAAAAAGGGGGAGATTGAAAGCACAAGTGCTCCCTAGGTGGTTTTGGTAATTAATGAAAACATATCTCTTGTTGGACTAACACCTTTATCTAGTATATTTCAGATAAGTTCAACAATGGAGTGGCATCGACTAAAGGATGTGGGAACTCCTTCAAGATGCTAAGGACAAAGGATTGGCTCAAGCTTCAAGCTCAAGACTCTTTATTTTACATTTTAGTGGTCCAAGATCACATTGAGTCTATAGGAAAGCCAATACTATCAAGGAGGGATGAGGTGTTGCTTAATGAGCCTCTTGCTTCAATGTGCTTAGTGATATGCTCCAAATCCCTCAACTACTTTCCCACATCAACATATGACCTAAACCCAAAGCCAAAATCGGTCAGACCGAAACTTCCTATCCGGCGCCACCGATTCCACAAGTCATGGCCACTGCCACAAACCCTAAGCAAATCCTTCTTACCGATAGGGATCTCGGTTTCACCGAGATGGGATTGTAATCTCTCTGTGTATGTCCATTATCAAAATCGGTCTCACCGAGTTTGAGCAATCGGTACTACCGAGATTACAAAGCAAACTCTCTGGAAAACTTATTACCAAAATCGGTCTCACCGAGTTTGAGTAATCGGTCCAACCGAGTTCGCCTGACCAACTCTCTGGAAAGCTTATTACCAAATCGGTCTCACCGAGTTTGTGTAATCGGTCCTACCGAGATTAGCTTATGCCCTAACCCTAACAATATCGGTCTCACCAAGTTGCATTTAGGTCCCACCGAAAACCCTAACGGTCACATTATTTGCTAAATCGGTCCAACCGAGTTTAACGATTCGGTCCCACCGAGTTTGGTAAATTGTGTGTAACGGTTAGATTTTGTGTGGAGGCTATATATACCCTCCACCTCCTCTTCATTCGTGGAGAGAGCCATCGAATCTAACCTACACTTCCAACTTACCATTTCGAGAGAGAACCACCTACTCATGTGTTGGGGCCAAGATATTCCATTCCTACCATATGAATCTTGATCTCTAGCCTTCCCCAAGTTGCTTTCCACTCAAATCTTCTTTCCACCAGATCCAAACCCATTGAGAGAGAGTTGAGTGTTGGGGAGACTATCATTTGAAGCACAAGAGCAAGGAGTTCATCATCAACGCACCATTTGTTACTTCTTGGAGAGTGGTGTCTCCTAGATTGGCTAGGTGTCACTTGGGAGCCTCCGACAAGATTGTGGAGTTGAACCAAGGAGTTTTTAAGGGCAAGGAGATCGCCGACTTCGTGAAGATCTACCGCTAGTGAGGCAAGTCCTTCGTGGGCGACGACCATGGCGGGATAGACAAGGTTGCTTCTTCGTGGACCCTTCTTGGGTGGAGCCCTCCGTGGACTCGCGCAGCCGTTACCCTTCGTGGGTTGAAGTCTCCATCAACGTGAATGTACGATAGCACCACCTATCGGAACCACGCCAAAAACATTCGTGTTTCCAATTGCGTTTGAATCCTCCAAACCCTTCCCTTTACTTTCTTGCAAGTTGCATGCTTTACTTCTGCTGCTCATATACTCCTTGTATGCTTGCTTGATATGTATTGTGATTGTTGAAATTGTGCTCCAACTCCACTTAAACCCAAAAATCTTACAAACTGCAACTTTGGTACTTAGTGTCTAATCACCCCCCCTCTAGACACCTCTTCTCAAGGTCCTACAGCGTGCTTTGTCCAAAAGTCTGAATCCCCTCTCTGTGTGCCTTGGGCCTCCTTTTATACACAAAGGGGTTGCCACAGTGACACACTGGAGGTGGCAAGCTACAGTTGTACGATTTTTCGCTCGATCAACATAGGACAAGCGCATGTAATGCGTTTCCTACGTGTCCTCTCGCTTTACTGGGGACGGCAATAGAGGTCGTCCCATCCTTTGCCGCTCCTCCTCGTCGTGCCATGCATCCGGTTCGACGAGGCATGCAGCGCCACGCTGGCCAACCAGCTGCTACGTTGGCGCAATGGTATGCTTCCACGAAGATCTACATGCCGCCATGCAAGCGCCTGCTTGGTTGGCATGCCTATCGTCGCACTGGAGTGGTAGTGAGGTGGCGAAAACTTGCCGGGCACAGGCCTGGCTGCGGCCCGGTGATCGCCCCAGGCAAGGCTTGTCGGGGGCCTTGGAATCGTCCCCGGCAAGGGTCTTGCTAGGGGTCTTCATCTTCTGAACCCACGTGGATTCGTGGGCTGTCAATCTTCATGAGGGGCTGCATGCTATCAGGCATGTGCTCTCTAGATCTTGGTCTTAATGTTGTCGATGGTGTCGGAGCTCTCAACCCCATGGGTGGTGGCCCTGCTAGTCTCTTCGCAAGATGCCCTGGCAAGGAGCTTGCCGAGGGCCTCGCGGGTCGCCTCGGCAAGGCTTGTTGCCGGGCGTGGCCCTACTAGCCTTCTTCTGCTTGTCACTCTGAGCGTTTGTTTTGATATTCTTTGTACTTGTCTTGCCTCCTGCGGTCCTCCTCTGCTTTGCCAGGCGCTGTTGTAGGTGTGGCTGCGATCGTCCGTGCACAAGTAAGGGGTACAGAAGTACCCACACTTTTGAACACCGATAGGAGCCCCCGGGCCTGGGCCACACATAGATGAAAGGCGTAGTTGGGCCAGGCCCAAAGTAGTGCGCGGGCGGGCGTGGCAGAGGCGAACCGCCACGATCTTTCTGTCAGTTGCACTTCCCCATGACCCGCGCTGAGTGCGTGACGTGGGGGTCATGCGTGGGATGGCCTCAGCATGCTTTCGTCATCCCGTATTTGATAGTAAAGAGGTGGCCCGTGCTTTCCTTGTTTCAAAGGAAAGAATCTTTAGGGGCGCTACTCATTTACTAAGTGGACTCAGGGCGGAGCCTGCATGGCGCCGTTCCTCACGGTAACGTGGTGGGAATCGGTCGTCCCACCTGTCCTCACGCCCCCTTCCGCTTTGACATGTACCCTCCATGCATTTGGAAGGGCAGGCGGCAGGCGTGGAGGACGTGGGCATTAATGTGGAGGCGGAGAACCAGGCGTTTGTTGATTGGGGAGCGGGCCTGTTCCGATTCCCCGTGCTTCAAGAGGTTGTATTGGCCGTGCGGGGCGGCCGCCCTTCGGGCTGGGTGGCCAAGCCTCGGCCTTTCCCTTCTATAAAAGGGGAGAGGGATAGTGCTTCTCCACACTCGCCCTCTTTTCCCCCTCTTTCTTAGCATCTTCCTCTGACTCACCATGGTGAAAGGGCGTGTTGGTGCTTTGGCAGCGGCAACGAGGGCTTCTACTCGACAGCGTGTCCCTCCTCCTCCGGAGCCTCCGGTGGCAGAACCCACCATGAGGGGAAGTGAAAGTCGGTGAGACAGAGGTTGCAGTGGTGCCCGGGGAGGAGGTGGACGGGGTGGTGCCCCGGCCGCGCCTCCGCCGACGGCCCCACCTCCGATGGGCGGCCACATCGGGGACTAGCCCTACGATTTCTTCATAAGGCTGTGTAAGTCTGTGCACAGTCATCTCCGGCTTCCGACACCGTTCGCCTGGGTAATGGAGCAGGAGGCCCCACGGTCCTTGAGGCTTCACATGAGGGGCTGCAGGAATGGCAGCATATGGGGTGACGTTTACTTTCCTCGCCCTCACGTCATGTATCTTCATCAGGGATGGAAGCCTTTTGCACATGCCCACAGCTTGACGGAGGGGCACGTTCTCCATTTTAAATTAATGGAGAGCAGCTTGCTCTCCGTCAAGGCCTTTGGGAACTCTGGAATTCGCTTAGGGTGCTGCATGGAGAGCTCCACTGACGATGAAAGCTCCTCCTCGAGCGACAGTGGCGAGGAGGACAGCGCCAGCGACGACGACGGCAGAAGGCGGGTGGACGACGACTCCGACTATTACTGACCACCAGTGGTCGCACCATCATCAGGCCCGCCTCCTTCCCCGGCAACATGCCTTGCCGTGGGCCTCGTCCTGCTGTCTCTGGCGACGGTGGTTGGCATGCTTCCTCGTCAAGCTCTCCCTCGCCCAGTTACCCATGCCTGTCACCTTGCGCAGCCTGCCGTGCCTGGGGAGGAATGGGGCAAGAACGGGGATTATGTGGCACTTATCTTCTTTTCCTCAACTTGTAGGCGCTTGTCAAATCTTAACTTTCTAGGAAATGTAATCTACCGAAACCACGCTTATGTTCTGTAATATCTACACTTGCATCAGCATATCAATGAAAAAGATAAGCTTTTCCCGGGAACTCATGCACGTATGCGTTCGTGCAGAGGCAAAATGCCCCTTTAATAAAAATAAATGAGTCTCCCCGGCAAGTTACCTTGCCGGCACTCCTGTGCCTGCCGGAGAATCACATCTGCAGGGTTATAGGCGTAGGTTCCAGCCCCCTTCCAGACTCTATTTTCCCGAGGTTACTGCAACTACACCAACCAAAGAAGCGTTCAAGTCGGGAATGGGAGCACCCAAGTTTAAACAGAGTGGCGAGGCTTTGTAATGCGCAAGTCACAAGTTCCGAACATGAATGGGCAAGGGATGAACTTTATCTGGTTGAATTATCGGTGGAGATGTCGCGCAAAGTAGTCTTCTCAACTTCTTGCTGTATGCTGGTATGCATGCCGGAGGGGAGAGGATAGGTGCACGGAGCCTTGGCGCTTCCTCAAACTGTTAGAATCTAAGGTAGCACAATATCCTGGGCAAGTACGCATGCATACACATATATATATAAACATGGAAACTAGCAGGAAACTGTACATGCTAAAAACATTCTTGCTGCGCGCAGGATCTATGCCTGGCTCTCTACATAGGGTTACAGCCTTGCAGGCAAGGCTGGTACAAAAGGGGCTTGCCGGAGCTCCCGACAATCGTGCCCTATGGGTAAAATTTGCGAAGATGTTCTATATTCCAGGAGTTGCTCACTGGAATGCCATCTTCGATCTCTAGGCGGACTGCACCGGGCCTGGTGACTCGTATTACCCAATAGGGGCCTTCCCACTTTGGCATCAACTTGTTTGAATTATTGGCGGACTGAATGCACCAAAGAACAAGGTCGCCTTCCTCAATGCTTTGGGCGTGAACCTTGCAGCTATGATAGCGGCGCAAGGCTTGCTGGTAGCGAGCGGCTCGCACTGCAGCTCAAAGACGATCTTCATCAAGGAGTGTTGCATCATCTTGGCGCAAATGCTCTTGCTCAAGCTCATCATAAGCGAGCACTCGAGGTGACCCGTATATGAGTTCAGTGGGGAGAAGTGCTTCTTCCATGTAGACCAGGGCAAAGGGTGTGTGGCCAGTGGCTTGATTTGGTGTCGTTCTAATTGACCAAAGAACCGTGGGCAACTCATCAATCCAGCGCCTTCCACACTTCCGCAGTCTGTCGAAAGTTCTTGTTTTGAGGCCTCGCAACACTTCAGCATTTGCTCTTTCCGCCTGGCCATTGCTCCTTGGGTGAGCAACAGAAGCAAAGCAAAGTTTGCTGCCAAGGTCCTGGATATATTGAATGAAGGTGCGGCTCGTGAACTCTGTGTCGTTGTGGGTGATAACTCTGTTGGGAACACCAATACGGCACACAAGTCCCTTGAAGAACTTGACGGCTGACTGCGTTGTCACCTTCCTCACCGACTCCACCTCTGGCCACTTTGTGAGCTTGTCAATCGTGACGTATAAGTACACAAAGCCGCCGACAACACGGGGAAAGGGGCCCAATATGTCAAGCCCCCAGACTGAGAATGGCCAGGAGAAAGGGATTGTTTGAAGGGCTTGAGCTGGTTGATGATGCTTCTTTGAATGAAACTGGCACGCTTCACACTTGGTTACTAGTGTCGTTGCATCTTGGAGGGCAGTGGGCCAGAAGAAACCTTGCCAGAACGCTTTGCCGACAAGGGCTATTGACCCTATGTGGAGCCACATATGCCTCTGTGTATCTCTGCCAACAGCTCCACACTATCCTCTCGAGGAATACACTTCAATTTCACGCCGTTCGGCCTTCTTCTGTAAAGGACATCATCTACAAATTGGTACATGCTAGATCGACGCGCTACTTTCTCTGCTTCTTTGGCTCCTCAGGGAGCTCCCTTGTTTGCGGGAAAACGGACCGTATGTGCCCATGCTAGAGCCCGTGGCTCGACGACAAGGACCAAAGGCATGTCTTCCGCTGCGGGGGCAGCCATCTCGACGGCAAGGGCCTAGGGCCCTGCCGGAGGATGCTGCTCCCCAGCAAGCTTGGGGTACCTGGCAACATCCTTGCCGGTGGCTCCTGGGAGCACTGCAGGAAATTATTTGTCGGGCTCCGCCTTCCTTCGCTTGTTCTGTCCTGTTGACGGTTCTACGGATGCCTGAGTCAATTGAAGCACAAAGGTACCTGGTTCCACATGTAGCTTAAGGGCAGCACGCTTCGACAAGTCGTTGGCGATGTTGTTCTGTGCCCGAGGAATAGGCTCCGCTAGCAGACCGTCAAAATGCTCTTCCAACTTCCTCACCTCATCCACGTAATCCTTCATCAGCGGGATCTCATAATCCTTGTTAACTTGCCTGACGGCAAGTTGTGAATCTCCTCTGATAATAAGCTTCCCAGCTAATCACGAGGTCCGTTGCGATCCTGAGACCGGCAAGCAGCCCCTCGTATTCTGCAGTGTTGTTTGTTGACCTCTCCCAGGGAAAGTGCATCTGGACCACATACTTGACGCGCTCCTCGGTGGGTGCGACGAGTAGCATGCCAGCACCAGCACCTTGTAAGGAGAAGGCCCCATCAAAGTACATAATCCAATAACTACTTGCCTCTTTGCCGGCAAGGGTGGCCTCTTGAACTTCTTCGTCGGGCGTGGATGTCCATTCCGCTATGAATTCTGCCAACGCTCTGCTCTTGATCGTCGAGGTACTTTCAAATCTGAGCCCAAAGCTTGACAGCTCCACTGCCCACTCCACAATCCTTCCTGTTGCATCTGGATTGTGCAAAATTTGTTGCAACGGGAGGCAAGTGGCGACGGTGATCTCGTGCACTTGAAAGTAGTGGCGTAGCTTCCTCGAGGCCATAAGAACGCCAAAAAGCAACTTCTGCATGCCAGAGTACCTCGACCTAGCCCCCTGTAAGAGGGAGCTGACAAAGAAGACTGGGTGCTCCACCACCTTTTTCTTCTGTTTCACCTCGCTTGCTTGCGCGGACACAACCTTGCCGGGATCGGATCCTACCGGGGGGCCCTCCCTGCCGGGCTCAGGTCCTACCGGGGATCCTCCCTCGCCAGGATCGGGCCCTGCCGGACCCAGTTCTGCACCTAAGGGCCTCGCCGCTGCTGTTTCCTCCTCCTCAACTTCTCTCTGTGCCACTAGCACAGCACTGACCACTTGATTTATTGTCGCGAGGTACAGCAGCAATGGATCTTGTGGTTTGGGCGCGACCAGTATTGGCGTAGACGAGAGGTATCTCTTCAAATCTTGCAGTGCTGCCTCTGCCACCGGTGTCCATTTCATTGGACCCGCCTTTTTCAGAATCTTGAAAAAGGGGAGGGCACGCTTAGCAGATTTAGAGATGAACCTACTTAGGGCGGCGACGCAGCCGCCAAGCCTTCAGATATCTTTGACTTGTCTTGGCGCCTCGATCTGCTCAATTGCTTTGATCTTGTCGGGGTTCGCTTTGATCCCCAGTTGAGACACAACGAACCCAAGAAGTTTGCCGGACGGGACAACGAATACACACTACTCTGGGTTGAGTTTGAGGTCGATCTTGCGCAAATTCGCAAATGTTTCCTCCAGGTCCTGCACGAGCGTGGCCTTATCCTTGGTTTTGACCACTATGTCATCCATGTAGGCTTCCATATTTCTATGGAGCTGGGGCTCAAAATCAATTTGGACTGCTCGAGCGAGCGTCAAACCAGCGCTCTTCAACCCGAAAGGCATCCTTACGAAGAATTACGTAACACATGGGTTGATGAACGCGGTCTTGTCTTCATATTCTTTTGTCATGAAGATCTGATGATGTCCTAAGTAAGTATCAAGGAACGACAGCAGGTCGCACCCAACAGTAGAGTCCACTATCTAGTCAATACGTGTCAATGGGAAAGGGTCCTTTGGACAGGCTTTATTGATATCAGTATAGTGATACATAGCCTCCACTTCCCATTCGCCTTATGTACTACTACTGGATTGGCCAACCACGTCGGGTGGAGAACTCCCTTTACCAAACCTGCCGCCTCCAACTTCCTGATCTCCTCGATGATAAACTCCTGTCGCTCCAAATCTTGCTTTCTGACCCTTTTCTTGACGGGCCGTGCATGAGGGCAGACAACAAGATGGTGCTCAATCACCTCCCTGGGAACGCCGGGGATGTCGGATGCTTGCCCTGCAAACACATTGACATTCTACTACAGGAAGGCGACGAGCGTGCTTTCCTATTTGTTGTCAAGGGTGGAGCTTTTGGTAAAAGCTCCGCCCGTGCCATCTTCCTTGACGGACACCTTCTTGGTTTTCGGCAGGGCCGCCTTGGACTTCTTCCTCTTGCCAGTAGAGCTCTCTAGTACATCTCCGGTGGGAACACAACACTCTTAAGAGGTCTGTTTGCCGGAGAGAGTACAGGAGCCCTTGCCGGATCCAGGAGTCTTACCGGCGGCCAAGGCCTTGCTAGCTTTCTTCTCAGCGACTGGAGCAGGTGCCTTGGCGGCCGACGCTGCAACCGCCTCTCGATAAAGTTGATCGGTGTAGATCAGCATGTCTTTCTTATCATAGCTGACGATGATGATGCTCATCAGGCCAGGCATCTTCAACTTGTTGTATGCGTAGTGTGATGCTGCCATGAACTTGGCCAGCGCTGGGCGGCCAAGGATCCCGTTGTATGGCAACGGGATCTCAGCGACACCGAAAACGATCCTCTCCATCCTGTAGTTGAGGTCGCCACCAAATGTAACTGGTACGTGACCTTTCCCTTGGGCTGACTTCTCCCTCGATTGATCCCTTGGAACATGCCTGTCTCCTCGAGATCTTCATCAGGGATCTGCAGCCTCTTTACCATGTTGGGCGAGATCAAGTTAAGGCCGGCTCCACCGTCAACTAACATCTTCGTCACCTTGAGGTTGCATATTGTTGGCGATACCAGGCAAACACCTGACCGCAGTTGTGCGATCAGGGTGATCCTCGGCGTCGAAATCGATAGGCATGTGGGACCACCTCAACGGCTTCTGGGCATCCACCATTGGTTCCATTGCATTAATCTCACGCGCCCTATCTCACTTGGCGATAGGAAGAATGCAACGAACCACATCCGTCAACACACATGACTTCTGTCGCTTTCTGGAACTCGTGCTCAGTGGATTCGTCATCCTCATCATGTTCATCATCCTCCTCTTTCTTGTCCCGTCCTTGGGCAGGCCTCTCTTGTTGCTTTTCCTTGTTGCCGCGTCCTCCTTATACGCTGCACTTCTTGCGAGACCCTTCAGCGCCTCCTTGGCCCTTCTCCTTGTCTCGTCTCTTGTACTCAGCCCTTTGCTTCTCCATCAGCAGCTCCACTTGGCGGCAGTTCTGGAGGTCGTGGCCCTTGGTACGGTGAATCTTGCAATACTGCTTGTCGGAGCCCTCCGACTTGCCGGCAGCCGCCAAGGCCCTGCAGGGATCGCACCTAGCAACCTCCTTAGCGGGGTCGTCATCCTTGGCCTTCTTGGCCGTGTCGGGGTCGCCGGATTCCTCAACGGCAAGCACAGTCTTTCCCTTGTGTTTCCTGTTATGCTGCTGGCCCTTCTTTGTTGGGCGATGATGTCTTCGTCTTCAGAGTCACTTCCCACATCAGCATCTTCACCAGGGTACTTCCTTCCTTCCTCCGCTCTGGCACATCTGTCAGCCAGAACGTAGAGCTTGGCAACATCTGCGACCTTGTTCATGGCCAACTCTTCACTCATCTTTCGATTGCGCACGTTCTGGTGGAATGTGCTGATGAAGGCGGCGGGATGAACATCGGGGATGTTGTACTGCACACGGTTGAATCTTTGTATGTACTTGCGCAAAGATTCATCGTCTCTCTGAGGGATCACGTGCAAGTCACTTGCCTGTCCAGGAGCTACGTGGCCGCCCGTGAAGGCACCAACAAACTCGTGGCACAGGTCAGACCAAGAGCAATCTATTGGCAGATGCATCAACCATGACCTGACGTTGGGCTTGAGTGCCAACGGGAAATAGTTGGCGAGTATCTTATCGTCTCATGCTCCGGCAGCTTGCATCGCGATAGTGTAAACGCTCAGGATCTCCGACGGGTGAGTTTTGCCGTCGTACTTTTCTGGGACCTCTGGTTTGAACATGCGGGTGTTGGGCCACTGGAACTGCCGTGGCTCGCGGGTAAATGTTGGACAAGTGATTGCATATGGCAAGTCACTAACATCCCCCGGTGCAGGCATGTACTCAGCGGGTCCAGCACGCCTATCAGACTGGTGACGTGCTTCCCATTGCCGCTCGATAGTGGTATGGACGCCCTCCTTGAGGATCTCTCGAAGAACTTGACGTTCACTACAAAAAAATACACTTCCGTGATGATACGTGTTTGTCACAGTAGGTCGCGTTTTTTGTCATGCATGTACATCCATGACAAATTTATGATAGAATTAAGATAGTCATACCGTCTTTGTCAGAGAAGTGTTCCATGACATTACCAAAATTATCATCACGGAAGTGTCCACTTCCATGATGATAAATCGCACGTCACAGTAGTGCTTTCGCCAAGGGTGACCGACACGCGGCATCCACCATAACGGAACGCCGCGGCTATTGGGTCGGGTTTTGATCCGATAACCTGTTACCAATGGGGATTTTCCACGTGTAAAATCATCATTGGCCGGAGGAAACATGTGTCGCCTACCGCTGGGGATGAGATGTCATCCGCTCATTGGACCGAAGGCGCCTATGATACGGGCGACACGTGGCACGCCCAACAGAGGCCCATTCTCGTGAAAAGGCCGCCCGCTTGACTTGGTCAAAGGTGGCGGGCCGCCCACTGAAAGCCTGTTAACGGCCTGTTCGCATATAGCCCATTTACGGCCCACTAACCCAGGGCCCGTTACACCCTATCCGAATTCGGCCCAGTAGCGTCATCTGGGTCGTCCAATATGATTCAGCCCATTTTAACTTCCGGCCATGTGTGGCCCATGACTTCTTTCGGCCCATATGAGGACCTTTGTAACTTTTGGCCCATTAACGGCCCGTGGTGAAACTGGCCCGTAATAAATAGTGTATCACTTTACACCCATTAACGGCCGGTTATTCCATTGGGCCGTTTCCAGCCCAAGTTATGTTTCGGCCTTCTCAGGGCCCATTGATTCTTGGGCTCATTTGCAGATTCGTTACATACGCCCACATCGCTCATTTTTCGCTTGTGGGCCAAATTCAGCCCGTTATTACATCGGCCCGCTTATGGACCGTTAATCGCTTAGGCCATTTTCATGTCAAAAAAACCATTGGGCTGTTTTCATAGAGTTATCAAATACGGCCTGTTAATGGCCCGTTATGGTCCACGAATAGTACGGCCCATGATTGGTGAAATGATGATACGCCCCGTAGAAGGCCCATGGATCCTACGGCCCATATGAGGCCCATGGATAGTACAGCCCGTAGAATGCCCATGGATCGTATGGCCCGTAGAAGGCCCATGGACCCTACGGCCCGTAGAAGGCCCATTGATCCCTAAGGCCCATATAGAAGGCCGATGGATCCTACGGCCCGTATAGAAGGCCAATGGTCCTACGGCCGAACGAAGGCCCATGGATCATACGGCCTGCAGGTGGCCCATGGTTACAACAGTCCGTGTGTTTGCATGATTATTTTGGCCTAGTTACCAAAAATAGGCTATTGTGGCCACTAGAAAAACACATAAAAAGAACTACAGTGACTACAAGCAAACAACTAAACAAGACAATAAGGAAATAAATAAGCAAGCAATTAAGGCTAGCCTATTACCGCTATTAAACATATTACATCCACTGGGCATCAAAGTTCGCCACCAAGATTTAATATAAGGAACAAAGCAGCATATTACATACATTTGGCCGTCAAAATTGGCCACCAAAGGTAAATAAACACGACAAAGAAACAAGAGCATAACTCAAACAACTTCAAGAGCTCAAGAAACGTTATCCGATGTATCCACCATGCTGGCAATAAGCTTAGCAAGCTCATTAGCTTTGTCCTGTTTGGCGCTAAAATCCTCCAACGCTTCTTTGTTGCACGTAAAGTATGCATCCGAATGCTCCAGGACTTCGCATTCTTCCTTCTTATCGCAAAGACACCGATCGATGTCTTTCACTTGTAGTTGAGACTCAAGAAACCAAACTGATTCGAGACGGTGAGTTTGAATAGCTTGTGCAAGCGATAGTGGCCAGTAACTCGAACAATAAACCAAGACAGGACTTTTGGGTTGTCTCGCTGTCTTCAAGATAGTCTTCCTTAGTTGTTTTATCAGCTTTGTTGGAGACCAACAAGGAGGTGTCACTATCCTGAACCTTATCTCAGATACTTCCTTTACCATTGCTTAATAAGGCACTCTTCCCCAATATTCTCACAAGATTCTAAAAGAAGAAACAAGCGCATACATAACAAGTTTAGCATGTAGTAGTATATGAAACTCATTTCGGTGAACCAGTTCATTAGTAAGGTGGACAGGATTAAACTACCAAGTCTTCTATTGCCAAGTACTAGTACATAATAAAAGCATCAAACAAACATATATCTATGTGCTATGGTCACTGCATTGTCTTGCCAAATCAAAATAGAGACACGGTTCAAATCATATCAGTTCAAGAAAAAGCAGCAGTTAAAGAATACAAAGCGTGGGAAACTACACGGCACAACAAGATTTCAGATGGGTACCACGGGTCTACATGTACAACAACACTATTGGCTCTGTTGTGATGCTAGTAATGTGCATGATATGAAAGTCAACTTGTAAGTGCATCTAGTGCCCCTTAGTGATTTTGGTGTATTGAAGACTTATAGGTTAAGGGACTAATGCGTTTGTGAGTGTACACAGGTCTATAAGTCTATGAGGAGTTTGATATTTACAAATAAAGTCGACCCCTAAAAACAAAGTTTTTCGACTGAAGACTTTGATATTCTGAAGACTTTATGAATACTTTCTGAAGACTTTGAAAGTGAAGAAATTGGTGTAACCTTGAAGACTTGGTATTCATTTGAGGAACATGAAGCGTGAAGACTTTTGTTTTCGTAGTTTCATTTTCTCTTACTTGAGTCATAGGAAACACCGTACTGTTAAAGGGGGTCAAGGAAATACTAAGGAAAATTTTCCATGTGATGCTCAACTCAAATCCTACACCTACCAATCCCTTCGAGTGAAGCCATTGGAAATCTCATACAGTTCAGTCAATTTCTTCAGTGACAAAGACGCAGTTCTTCTGGTCACTGAGGACTTTGCTCTGACTGAGGAGTTAGGAATTCGCCAGTGAAAATTGCCTACACAGTGAGTGAGGGAGTCCTGGACTAGGGGGTGTCCGGACAGCCGGACTATCAATGTCCGCCGGACTCCAAGATTACGAAGATACAAGATTCAAGACTCCGTCCCGTATCCTGATGGGACTTTCCTTGGCGTGGAAGGCAAGCCTGGCAATACGGATATGTAGATCTCCTACCATTGTAACCGACTCTGTGTAACCCTAGCCTCCTCCGGTGTCTATATAAACCGGAGGGCTTTAGTCCGTGGGACAACATACATTACAACAATCATACCATAGGCTAGCTTCTAGGGTTTAGCCTCCTTGATCTCGTGGTAGATCCACTCTTGTAATACCCATATCATCAATATTAATCAAGCAGACGTAGGTTTTACCCGCATCGAGAGGGCTCGAACCTGGTAAAAACATCGTGTCCTCGCCTCTTGTTACCATCCGCCTAGACGCACAGTTCGGGACCCCTACCCGAGATCCGCCGGTTTTGACACCGACATTGGTGCTTTCATTGAGAGTTCCTCTGTGTCGTCACCGATAGAGAGGATGCCTCCACCCGTCTTCAAAGACGGTGTTTTCGCCGGAGGGGCCTTGGCCGCCGCCAAACTATCCGCTTGGTGGTTTTTCATGACCGCTTTCCCGCCGCTGCCGCAACGACTTCTCAAGTCGCCGGAAGCAATCTTCGCGTCAGCCCTAAAGCTGCCGAACGCTAGATCCAATAGAGCTCTCGTCATAACAAGCTCTTGATCGCATCGCCGCCTCGAGTCGCTACGACTACAACCAGATTGGGCTTAAAACCGATCCGAGAGAGATTAACTCTCCCTGTGCCACCCACCACGCCGCAGTGGTAGAGGAGCAACACGGCAACTCTTTGCGGTGTTGAAAACAATTCATGTCCGATTCCCGAACCTCCATGCCGGATTCCCGCGGAGGGACGGACTTCGATCGAGCATTGAACTTAAAATCATGCATCGCCCCGGACTCGCTGGATTGTGCCCAGCAAACCAAACTTCCGAATTCGAAACCCTTGGCCTTTGAGCCTCAAGATGGGCAGGGATCCGGATTTTATTCCACCCACCCGCCCATACATATGCGATCTATCTCTAATACGGCAAGAGCCATCAAACAAAGACATCACTCTCGGGCGATTCCTCCCGGTTATGGACAGGATAAAGGACTGCCGAGAGGAAAACGCAATATCAATCTTCCGCAATAATCGCACGGATAAGGAATACTAAACGCCATTGATCGCCGCAAAATTACGCGCTTCACCGATCCGCATCCATTGTACGAAATATCAGGCGATGGAGAGTTTCGGAAAACCGAAAATCAATTTTGGGATAATCCGCCCCAACCCCAATCCATAGAAAAGGGCGCCTTACACTCAGGCCCCGGATGCAAAAACGAAAAACAAAAAACCCAATAAGGGAAACGGAACCATCTTTGGAGGGATGGCTCAATGAACCCCGTAAGCTTCATAGTACGAGGGAGCCGCCCCAACACATAGCCTTCGAGCATGTTGGATATTACGGCAGGTGGCAAAAGTGGCTAAGAGCTTCTAGCTCCGAAACCACTCCAACAATACCAACATGGTATCAATAGGTCTTGAGACTTTCGTGATCAAATAATATGCGAAAACGAACAATCCGCTGAACTCGCCAAGTCTACCAAGTAGCAACAAAGAAATCCATGGAGCGACACAGCTATTACCTTCAATGCCAGCCGACGAGCCCACATTCAACAACTGAGCCCCACCAGACCGGTACTTAGTCCCATAGTGGACGGCTTCGATCGACAAAAGTCCTCATGGATGGCGGCAAATGACTAAACATCATTTATGAGGAAACTCTGCGAAAAATGGAAATCGATTGAGCCAGACGAGCGAAGCAAAGACAACCTTTAGAGGAATAATCCCTAGACGGAAGCACGCTGCACCGGAAAATCACACTCGATGTGGTGTTCGCCTCCGGACAATTACAGATCCAAGAAGTCACGCCTGTGGTGGCCTCGCTCAGCAGTGGTTATCACGCCATATTAGGACGAGAGGCATTCACAATTTTTCAAGCAATACCTCATTACGAGTACATGAAGCTCAAAATGCCTGGGCTAGCGGAATAATCACTCTCGCTAGTGATCCGGACATAGCACTCCGCCGAAAACAAGACAGCCGCACTAGCCCTCGAGGCACTATCCAAGCCTTAGCGGCAGAGGAACTCACACACCAGCGCTCACGGTGAACAGGACGATGTGATACTCGATAAAAGATCCAAGTCCACCTCCTTCAAACCAGCAGACGAGATAATAAAATTCCAGGTCCATCCAACGGACCCAACAACAACGGCCTCCATTGGGGCACAATTGAACCCCGAAGTAGACACCGCACTGCGCGAATTCCTTCGGGAAAATTGGGATATCTTCGCCTGGCATCCTTCGGACATGCCCGGAATCCCTCGCAGGTTGGCAGAACACAGCCTAAACATCCTAAAAGGATTCAAGCCAGTCAAACAGGCTCTTCGACGATTTTCCGAGCCTAAAAGACAGGCAATGGGATAAGAGCTAGCCAAACTATTGGAAGCTGGATTCATTAGAGATATCAAACATCCGGACTGGCTAGCAAATTTGGTGATGGTACCAAAGAAGGATAAATCCTGGCGCCTCTGTGTCGATTTTAAAGACCTCAATAAAGCTTGCCCAAAGGATCCCTTCCCTCTCCCCCGCATCGATCAAATTATCGATGCTACAGCAGGGCACGATTCGTTGTGCTTCCTGGATGCATACTCTGGCTATCATCAAATCAAGATGGCGGAAGCACACCAAGCCGCAACGACATTTATCACTCCATATGGACCATTCTGCTTCAACACGATGCCCTTCGGACTCAAAAATGCCGGTGCAACATATCAGCGCATGATTCAAACATGTCTGGCCACCCAGATCTACCAAACAGTCGAGGCATACGTAGATGACGTAGTCGTCAAAACAAAACACGTCGAAACTTTAGTAGACGATTTGAGGCTCACATTCGACAACCTCAGAGCATATGACATCAAGCTGAATCCGGAAAAATGCGTTTTCGGCGTACAAGCCGGAAAGCTGCTGGGCTTCATCAGATCCGTAGAGGAATTGAAGCAACCGCTAAAATCCGAGCTCACAGCTTGGATATTCCAAAAGACCTCAAACAAATACAAAAATTAACAGGATGCGTGGCAGCCCTAAGCCGCCTTATCTCCCGTTTAGGAGAAAAGGCGCTGCCCCTCTATCGCCTCCTCAGGCGCACCGAACACTTCGAGTGGACGAACGCTGCCACTGCCGGACTCGAAGAAATAAAGGCCATATTGGCAACAAATCCGGTCCTGGCTGCGCCCACTTTGGGCGAACCAATGTTGTTATACATCGCAGCAACGCATCAAGTTGTAAGCGCAGTCCTCATCGTCGAACGAGTGACAGAAGGGCATAAATTCCCTCTTCAAAAACCAGTGTACTATGTATCCACTGTGTTAACCCCCTGCAAATCCCGTTACCCGCACTATCAGAAGATAGCATATACGGTGTTCATGGCGTCCCGGAAACTCCGGCACTACTTTCAAGAGTGTTCGATAATAGTGGCCTCTGAAGTACCACTCAATGACATTATAAATAACCGCGACGCAACGGGCAGGATTGCAAAATGGGCCATTGAGCTCTTACCATTCGACATAACTTATAAACCTCTACGAGCAATAAAGTCACAAGTTTTGGCTGACTTCGTCGCCGAATGGACTGAAGCCGAACTCCCTAAAGAGTACGGCGCATACTCCAATTGGATAATGCATTTCGACGGCTCCAAAATGTTGGCGGATCTGGGCCAAGCGCAGCATCGACGTCCCCAACCGGAGATACATCCAAAGATGTACTTCAAATAATGTACATGGACTCCAACAATGCAGCCGAATACGAGGCCCTGTTACATGGTCTCCGGATGGCAGTCTCCATGGGCATTCAACGCCTAGAAGTGTGCGGGGATTAAAACCTTGCAATATCCCCAATAAATGGAGACTTTGACGCCAAGGATCCGAAAATGGCAGCATATCGCAACGCTGTCCTAAAAATGTCAGCTCGGTTTGAAGGACTGGAATTCCATCACATAGCTCGAGATAATAACCAGGCGGCCGACGTACTGGCACACATCGGTGTGAAGCGTGATGCCGTCCCTCTTAATATCTTCCTGGAATGGCTCTTCAAGCCATCCGTACTATGGGAAGAGGAGCCCGGTAGTGACAGACCGGAGAAAACCGCACCAATCGGTGATTCGGCAGATGACATAACACCCTCCGCCCATGTCATAATGGCGAATCGCCGCGTGGATGTAACCTTTCCTAGCCTACTTACTCGGCAGGAACTTCCAAGACCAAAATGAGGCCCAGCCGCATAGTCCGGCGATCGAAGGCCTACAAGGTCCATGAGGGAGAACATTATCGAAAAGTACCACCGAGTCCTTCAAAGGTGTATCTCAAGAAGAAGGGCGAAACCTCCGGCTGAAATTCATGCGGACTTGGCGGACACCACGCAGCAGCCCGGCCCTTGTAGGAAAGGCATTCCGTCAGGATTTTATTGGCCGACGGCTCGGGCGGACCTACAGACTTGGTCCAGCGATGCGTTGGTTGTCGCCTCTTTGCTAATCGAGCCATATGCCACCCACGCGCCTCAAAACCATACCCATTACTTGGCCGTCATGTCAGGGGCTTGACATGGTTGGACCCCTTAAAGCGGGAACCCACAAGCAAAGATACCTATTGGTCATGGTGGATAAATTCACCAAATGGATAGAGGCCAAACCGGTCAAAATGGTAGAGTCCGGACCAGTGATAGACTTTATATCAGGGGTGGTACACCGTTACGGAGTCCCCCACAGCATCATCACCGACAACGGCACGAACTTCACAGCCGACGAGGTCAAGTCATGGTGCAAAAATATGGCATCAAGCTCGACTATGCTTCAGTCTATCACCCTCAAACCAACGGTCAAGTGGAAAGAGCAAATAGTCTAATCATGAGCGGCATTAAACCCAGATTAGTGAGGTCACTTACTAAATCCGACACACAATGGGTCGAGGAGCTCGACTCCGTACTCTGGGGGCTGCGGACAACGCCTAACCGTGCTACCGGATTCACACCATTTTTTATGGTATACGGCGCAGAGGCAGTCTTGCCCTGTGACATTATTCATGACTCACCTCGAGTGCGCATGTATGAGGAAAGAGAGGCCGAGCTTGATCGGCAGGACAGCTTGGACACATTGGAGGAAGAACATGACGTCGCGAAAGCTCGTTCCGCATTCTATCAGCAGCAGGCCTGAAGATATCAAAGCAGAGAAGTACGGGCCAAGACCTACAACGTTGGTGAACAAGTTCTACGCCTGCCGGACAAGAAAAAGGACAAGCTCAAGCCCAAATGGGAGGGCCCCTTCATTATCGATCAAGTATTGACCGGCGGAGCATACCGAAAGCTAGCGTTCTTAAGGGAATATTCGGTCGGTGACTTAAAAGATGACTTTTTACCTATTTATCTATTTGCCCCCAGATGTTTTACTGCTTTCTTTGTAGTCCGGACATGCACTTTAGGGCATGCCTCCCGGGGAAAGGAACCCTTAACGGAACTATTCTCCCTGGAAGATGTTTCTTACTAACCATGTAATATAACATAACTAGTTGGGCACTTGTCTGATAAAGCACTAATGACCCCTACGCTTTGGTCTCCATGCATACCACGGTTTTTTCTTAAAAGCAAAAAGGTATTCGACACACTCCGGACTCTAGGGTCCCGAGGTCGGGCGAAAAAGGTCGGCAAAGACAAACGATCTACAATCCGCTAGAAGGCATTTCACATGTCACTTTAAAGGATAACATACATTGTCAAAATTACTGATTGTATTCCTCCTCAATCCCGCCTAACAGTGCTGTCTAGTTTACATCCCATTGGGAAAATTTAGCAGCCAACTCTACTTGGCTGTACACTAAACTCACAGGATCTTCTTCCCATCGGGCCCCACCGTCCAACTTGGCCATGTGGTTAGGATCCGCCTTCTTGTACAGCTGCCTTCACCATGGCCCAAGCCTCCTCGGCACCTTGACGGCAAGCGAAATCTTCCACAAACGGAAGCGCCGCCGACTCAGAGTTTCTCCGCAAGCTCCCCGAGGCCCTCGGGTAGGGTGAGGGCTGGCCATAAAGCCCGAACGACACCGCCATTGCCCCGAACTCGCTCGAGTAGCTGCAATAGTTCGGGAAGTTGATCATCCATTGATATGGGCATCTCCTCTGCAGGGCGACCCGTGAGTATACCTACAAGACATATCATGTCAAAATATTTCCTCGCCCGAACTCTTCTTTTCAAAAGAGTTCGCTCAAGCACTTACTATAAATGCCGCGGACGGCCGCGCTGATTCTCCTTAACAGAGCCGGACAGCTCGGCTCGAGCGCCTTTCACTCTTCTCCGAGCTTGGCGCTGGCATCCCGGAGCTTGTTCCTTTCCCGCTGAACCCTATTCAGCACACTCTCGCCGCCTTTAGTGGCGTAGCAATGCTTGCCTATTCGGATCTTGTCCGCGGTACCTGCAATGTCATTATTAGACTCATGTGCACACCGCACATAGCTTATATTTATTAATAAAATGTGTTACCAGAGGGGTCTTTCCATCTCCTCCTGCTGCAGCAAGTGCGGCCTCATGTTGGGCCTTGCAATCTTGCAGCTCCCCGAGACAGTTAGGCGTTCTTCTCGTTAAGTGCTCTGAATTTCCAATGATCCTTAAATCAGTTAGCATAACTACTTTAAGTCTCGGGGGCTACTGGTATATACAACCGTTAAAATTCCCTTACCCGTATGTCTTTCACATACTGCTCCGTGGCTCTGGTAAAACCATTTTGAGCGGCACGGAGATGCGCATCCCCTGCATTAAAGGCATCCAATGCCTCAGGGGAAAAGCATGCTTCATGAAATATTGTCCGGCGGTGCCTATGGTTCATGGCGCTCTCCACCTTAGACTTGGTAGCGGACAATCTGTCGGTATCCTCCGTTGGAGAAGGATCCGGCTCGCGTCTTGCGCTTGCCTTTCCCTCCAGGCCGGGCGCTGGAGCCTGGCCGGTGTTGGTCGGATCGGCAATTCCTGCGCTCGCAATCCGGCGAGCGCTTTTTCTCCTACAAAGATCATGAGCACTCAGATGTTTCCTCGGAACGTTGCTCTGAAAATTCAAATACAAGCTATACCTCTGCGGCGACGCTTCCCCCAAGATCGCGCTCCTTTTCCGCTTTGCTGGTTCGGATGACCTCTGTTGTCGGCCGCTGAGCTCGGCTTCTGCCGCCAAAGGTGCTTCCTGCAAAATACCATCATTTGCGAAGGTCGAAATGGGCAGGATGAGATAATGGTGTCCGGACTTGATCGCGGTCACAGGGAAGCCGGACTTAGCCGGGGTAGTCCGCCGTAATGGCGACTCAAAGCATTGTCTATGCTGAGCTCTCGATACACCCGTCGATCAGCTCCACCTCGATGTCCGGGTCCTCTTCGAGGCCGGATCCAGGATCCTTCGGACCTCGGGTTGCGGAGCAGACTCACCATGTCCTCCACAAATCGGCGTAGATCCTGCGCCAAGACATAATGTAAGAAGCTTAAACTTCAAAGCAGGGGTTGAGCTCTTCAAGGTGTTCACTTACCCATCCTCCGGGGTTGATCATGGAAAACCCATTCAAAGGGTTCGCTCAAAGGAAGTCCTCCTTCTCCCCTTGTACAGGCGGACAGATCTTCACAAGATCCTCGGTCGAATCCGCCCTTCTTGGTCGTGCGGGTAGCATCGCCTTCCCGCTGAAATCCCACATGGGGTGGCCTCAGATTGCAGATGGTTGTACCCTCGCTGATGCATGTCGCCATGACTCACCATGGTCAAGCGGAATGAGCCATTAATCTTATCCGCCCATCAAGTAATGGACGCTCTTGTCTTCCTCCAATCGGGGCTCATGGGCGCCACCGAGGCGTTTCTTCAAGGGAGCAGCACTAAACTCCGGAGACCGATCCGAACTGGTCCGGCAGCAGAGCGTCTCCTATATAAACCACTCCGAGGGCCGCCTTGGACGCTTTCTTAGGAGTGCCGGATAGGTATCCGTCCCGGCGATCGCCATATTTCGGCACCGCCCACTTGATATATGGACCCCTGGTGAGAACGGGCACGAGGCAAAACAGCCTCTTTCACAATGCAAATGGGGCTCGATGCCCGTGAATAGCTCAAGAAGAGCTACGTAGCCCGCGATATGCGTAATGTAGGCGGGCGTGAGGTGGTGGAGCTGAGTCCGAGAACTTCGTGAGCCCGCAGAGGAACGGATGTATTGAAATCCGAGTCCCTTATCGATAAGGGACAAAACATACTCGCTCCCCTTATTGGGGCTTGGAGTGTCCTCCGCCTGCCTCCCACCTTGATAAGTAACCAGTCCGCCCGACCGGGACCATGAAGGCCAAGGGAGGAATCCCCCATTTGGAGCTTCACTAGCTCATTGTGCGAATAGAGCACCTCCTCCAATTCCCGGCGGTGGGCTGGGGCGTGAAGAAGAGCCGCTGACGATCCATGGTGGAATGGATTTCTAGGTCAAAGGCGCTTCGATGGAGTATTCGCCGGAGGAAGACGGTGTGGTTTGGATCTGGATTCTTGCCTCTTTTATAGGCGGGCGACTCGCACAATTAGGGGGTGAAATGCAAAAGACACCTTGGCTTTTCGCATTCGTGCGACGCGTGGAAGAGGGCCATTATTTGGCGTAGAAGCCGAGGAACACAGTATTCAAGATGAAGTCGGACACTGTTCGGCAGGTACATGGAATTTGAAGGGAGAACCCGCCTTGCAACGCCGAAGACTATAAACACGCCAGACTTATCGTCATTGAAGCCTGGTTCGGGGGCTACCGAGGGAGTCCTGGACTAGGGGGTGTCCGGACAGCCGGACTATCAATGTCCGCCGGACTCCAAGACTACGAAGATACAAGATTGAAGACTCCGTCCCGTATCCGGATGGGACTTTCCTTGGCGTGGAAGGCAAGCTTGGCAATACGGATATGTAGATCTCCTACCATTGTAACTGACTCTGTGTAACCCTAGCCTCCTCCGGTGTCTATATAAACCGGAGGGCTTTAGTCCGTAGGACAACATACATTACAACAATCATACCATAGGCTAGCTTCTAGGGTTTAGCCTCCTTGATCTCGTGGTAGATCCACTCTTGTAATACCCATATCGTCAATATTAATCAAGCAGGACGTAGGGTTTTACCTCCATCGACAGGGCCCGAACCTGGGTAAAAACATCGTGTCCCTCGTCTCTTGTTACCATCCGCCTAGACGCATAGTTCAGGACCCCCTACCCGAGATTTGCCGGTTTTGACACCGACAGTGAGGAACATGATAGCCCTGAGGAATTTGAGAGCCAAATTTCCAACCGTTGCTGTGCTCCGCGCCAGCTGTCCCAAAATATCCTATCCACCTAACAGTCATATCATTGAAGGGCATTTATGTCTTATCATGTCGGGCTGCTCCCTAGGCTATAAATAGCCGCCCCCTACAACCACTAGCTGGTTGGCTGCTCCGAGAGAACTTGACACTTGTCATTTGAGAGCAACCCATCCTCCGAGGACTTTGAGCGAAAATCATCAAGTGAGGAAAACCCAAAACCAAAGCCCCACAAACCCAAAGTGATTGAGCATCACTGAAGAAATTGATCCTGCGTGGATCCAACGCTTGTTACCTTTGAAGACTATGCTTGTTCCAGACGGTTAGGCGTCATGGTCTAGAGCATCCAAGAGGAATTGTGGATCGCCAAGTGACCGAGTCTGTGAAGGTTTGGAAGTCACCTGAAGACTTACCACGAGTGATTGGACGAGGTCTGCGTGGCCTTAGTTCAAGGAGAATACGGTGAGGACTGGGTGTCCTGAGCTGCGTGCTCGGCCGATCGGGTGTCCGGATCTGCGTGTCCTCGAGTTTAAATACTCAGCCGCTCAACCAGACGTATAACCCGAGACAGAGAGTTGGAACTGGTTTACCAAATCATTGTCTTCACCAACTAACTGGTTCTATTTCCTCAACCCTTTCATTTCTCATTACTATGTTGAGTGTTTGTTCATATTCGTGCTTGAAGACTTTGATCAAGACTTTCTCAAATTCCTCGCTTCAATTTCTTCATCTGCTTTGTCTTCGCCTTGTGTTATCCTGTGATTACGCTTTTCAGACTCTGTGCTAGTCTTCAGTTCATCATGATGACCATGCTTGTATTCCGTTATGCTTACTTCTGAGTACTTATTCCGCTACAAGTAGTTCTTCGCTAAGGAATTTCCTCACCAGCAAATTCCGCAGTGAAGAATTCATATAAATTGCCTATTCACCCCCCCCCCTCTAGTCGATATAATGCACTTTGGTATTAGAGCAAGGTACTCCCTTGTTCTATGTGATTTTGGTTTAACCGCCTGGAGTTTTAGTTATGTCGATCGCAGGTATGAAGAAAGTGACATGCCCTATCTTTGACGGTCATGACTATCCCAAGTGGAAGGCCATGATGAGGAAGCGCCTCATGGCAATGAACAACGAGCTGTGGACCGTCACTGAGATTGGTCTTACTGATCTATGCAAGATGGCGGACGCTGATGATATTCGCAAGTACACTCGACTTGACATCATGGCGAAGGATATCATCTGTTCCTGCCTATCCAGAGATCAATTCGGGCGCATTATGCATCTTGGCAATTCGAAGCTTATCTGGGACCGAATCTCTGATGTCTATGAAGTTCATCGAACCCGTCATGATCCCTGGTTTGAGGACTTCAAGGAATCTCTCAAAACGAGGACTTTCGAGCCAGAATCATCATCCTCTGCATCATGTCTCATGGCAGAGGGTGACGAGGTAACGAATGCTCCTCATCCGAGTTTTGTGACAATGAATCTGATAATGATGAATCTGATGATGATATTGAATCTTGTTATACCAAACTTGTTTGCATTGCCACTAAACAACAAACGGCTTTGGAACAAGTTCAAAGCATGCTAGACAAAAGTGAAGATATGTTGGGTAAAGAAATGGATCAGTCAAAAGCATTGGGTGAATGTCTTCAGAGAATTCACTCCAAGTTTGACGCCCTTCAAGATCAACATAATACCCTCTTGACTGATCATGAGAAGCTTTCTTCTGAATCTCTTCAAAGAAAGCAAGATCTTAAGAAGCTGAGAGTGTGTTATGAAGATCTTCAGAAGGAGCGCGATTCATTACTAGCTCAACAAATCATCGCTTCTCAGGAAGAATTTGTTCCTCCATGCTTAAAGTGCATTGAACGTGAATCTGCTAATTCTTCACCTGAATGTTCAAATGCTTCAACTGTTACAAATTCTTCACCTGCCTCTGCTATCACTAATTCCTCATCTGAGGACATTGCTAGTATCACTGACAATGCATGGCTGAAGGAATTGTACATGACAGGCATGTACAAAAGCCTCAAAGGGCATCAGACTCTTTGTGATGTGCTTAAAAGCAGATCCTCAACAGAAACCCTAGGAAAGAGGGTATTGCCTTTGAGAGGAAACTCAATGCTGATGGAACATATTGGAAGCCTGAGCAGTACCCCAAAACCTCATGGGTTGCTGCAAAGGGACCTCCAGTTGATCCATCTAACTTATCTGGCTTTACATGTGAATCTCCTCATTCTTTTGATGAGTCATTTGACTCCAACTATAAACTGTTCAAAAATCAGAATGGTGAAGTATTTGCTAGATATGTTGGCACTAACTGCAGGAACGGTTCCCCTATGAAGAAAATCTGGGTTCCCAAAAGTTATGTTGAAAGTCTTCAGGTGAATGTCCTCATGACACCACCTGTGAAGAACAGGAACCCCAGATCAAATTCTTCATATGGACCAAATTCTTCATATGGATCCAAGTCCTCATACGGACCAAATTCCTCACATGGATCAAATTCCTCAAAAGGATCAAAGTCCTCATATGATTATCATCGTGCTAACAACTTTGTCTCGCAGGGTAGAGCTAAGGTCTATGAATATGTGCATTATTCTTCAAACCATTATGTTCATAAGTCCTCGAAGAATTTCTCTGCTTATTCATATGCTTACCCTAACCCCTCTTATGTGAAACGAAATGGTTTGGCCTCTATGCCACCATTCTCGTATGGTGCTCGCAGAGTGATGAACTCTTTGCCACCCCTTCAGATGTGGGTGGTGAAGAAAAAGAACTAATCTCTTCTATAGGTCGGTCTCCGACGTGCTTTAACGTCTCAAGAATTTGCTGGGACGTGACAAAATTGCCCGAAAGGACGCTTGGCGAATCATGATGAAATGAACCTTCATTTCACACGTCCTCATACTGCTATATCTGTTTACTGCTTGATGAAATTCATCTGATGAACTTGATATCATATTCTTCACTGATGAAGCATATGAGATTGTAAGCTACACTAATTCATCTGCAGGATGATCAACCCAAAACTACTGAATGGGTCCTCGATAGTGGATGTACAAATCACATGACTGGTGACAAGAATCTATTGATGGATGCTCCCTTATCACCGTCACATCTGAAGCATATCATCTTTGCTGACAAAGGCAAAAGTCAGGTATTGGGTCTTGGTAAGGTTGCAATCTCTAAGGATAAACACATGGACAAAGTCATGCTTGTTGAGTCCTTAGGATACAACCTCATGTCAGTCTCAATGCTTTGTGATCTTGATATGGTTGTTGTCTTTGGCAAGTATCGCTGTGTTGTGATTATGGAAGCTGACAATTCCAAAGTCTTCGAAGGCTTTAGGAGAGGAGATTTGTATATTGTTGATTTCTCTACAGGACCACAACCAGCCGTGTGTCTACTTGCAAAAGCTTCAGAAGGTTGGCTATGGCATCGACGACTTGGTCACGCAGGCATGAGGAATTTGCACACGCTTGCGAAGAAGAAGCATGTCATTGGCATTGAGAATGTCAAATTCCTCAAGGATCACTTATGCGGAGCCTGTGAAGCTGGAAAAATGACCAAGGCCAAGCATCCAACGAAGACTATCATGACCACTACTCATCCATTCGAATTGCTTCACATGGACCTGTTCGGACCTAATCATTACTCAGCAGTCACTAATGATGCATCTCTATGTGGTTTTGTCATTGTTGATGATTATTCTCG